>JAJJMC010025865.1:0-12953 GCA_023531435.1 Papaver californicum
CGAAATGTTCTGTGTTCTTCAAGCTTCTTCAATGGCGGACAGCAGCAGCAGTTTCAACTGTTCACTTTTTTCACGCTTTTCTCTTGATTCCGAGCACTTCTAAGCTTCCCCCCAAATCTTTTTTTTTTCTCTGGACACCTCTAAGATTCCTTTATATACTAATCAAAGCCTTAATCATCCTCAAAAACTTCATTTAATTCCTTGCAGGATCACCGATCAATAATTTCCAAAAGAGAAAAGATTTTTCCTGATTTCCTTTTTCTTGCTCCGTTTAGTGATTCTATGATTAGAAGAATATTTAGATCTTTCTTCTTTTCTTCTTATTACCCAAATAACTTGATTTCCTAAAACAACTTTGAGAAGATTTCCAAATTAAAGCTTGTTTCCATATTCAAGCTATTTCCTTTACGTGAGAATTGTTCCCGCCAATTTTTTCATTTGAAATTTGGGGTGTGGTTGCCTTTAACCAAAGTGTGGGTGCCTTAATCCAAGTTGAGGGTGCCTTTAACATTTTTCCAAAAATACCTAAAAATCAATAAAAAAACCATAATAAGTACAAAATTGAAGACTAACAATATATAAAATTGAGATCAAGTCGGACACAAAAATGTGTCTATCAAACAACCAGTTCTTTATCACTGACTATTTCACCAGCAGGAGCCAGTTGATCAGAGAGTGTTTTAATTTCATTAATCAGAGAAGAAACTGATCGTGTTCCTTGAGTGATAGAAAGTAGTTTGGTTCTTAACTGAATGGAAAGGGTTGAAGAAGCTCTGCCAAAACGATTTTTAATGTTTTGCCAGAGAGAGGCAGAAGTTGTTGAATGAGTAAAATATGCGATGATTGAATCGGAAATTGTGGAGTTGATCCACATAGTAATAGTTGAATCTTCATCAATCCACTTAGTATAAAGAGGATTTTCAACACCGTTTTGTTGATTTCTCTGATTAGCGAACTGTAGAGGACAAGAGTAAGAACCATCTAGGAATTTTTTTAGCTTGTATTTTTGGATGATTGGATTCAGGAGATTTTTCCAAACTAGAAAGTTTTCTTCTGTTAACTTCAAATGAACGAAGTTATAGAGTTGATTTAGAGGTATTTTAGAGAAAAGATTTGATGTAGTATTTTCCATGATAGAAGATGAAATAGGTGGGAATGTTTCAATCATATAGCGTAGATCAGAAGATTTGATAGAGAACAGAAAGATTCTAGATCAGGAACATGAAATGATCAACTTAATTACAAACAAGAAAATCTGGGTAAAGATTATCAAGAGTAGATTTGAAACCTCTTAATAGTATAAAACCAGAATTTATAGTTTGTATCTTCAAGATCAGTGAAGATGTTTAGCTGATAGAAGAAGCAGAGAGAATAGTTGAGAAATTTAGAAGCAGAGAGAAGTAAAAGAGTTACCTCTTGTTCTTGTGCATTCTTATATATTGGTGATTCAGAAGCTTTCCTGTGTTAAATGCTTCTCGAAATTTTCTTTGCATTAATGAGATCCACTAAATCTTGTTTGCCACTACTCTTGAGACTGACGTCTAATTGATGTTTACTGACAATCGATTCAAAAGAAACCGTTGGTTTCTTGATATGTTCTCTGTATCTATCTGTATTGAATTAAACCAAGGAGCATGCGCCTGACATTACTGCTGTTGACTGAACGCAGAAATTCAAAAAGAAGGAAAATCAATGCTACGTTTGTTGTTTTCAAAGGAAAATTAAATGTTGTTGTTGAGTGAAGAATCGAGAACAACTACTTTTTGATTACGTTTCCAATACTCTGATTAATCACGCGTCTGTCAGCGTCAACTATCTTTGAATTAGCAATAAATGCTTCAAGAATCAAAAAGAAAACGTTTCTTTCCAAGAAATTTAATGAGTACATTCTTCTTTTTTCTGGCGTGAATTAATCTGTTGAGTGAATCAAGTAATTGATTTGAAAACAACGACGAATATAATGATGTTTTCAAGTGTCTGCCATTAATGGCTTTCACAGATCTTAAAGAATTCAATTCTTCTTTAGCGTTTTCCCAAGAAAATGCTCTGATACCATATTACAGTTAGACAAAATGAAGAAGAAAAGAATCTTTCATTAATTGATTTTATCTTCACAATACACACTTTATATACATGTCATTATCTTGTGACATGTGAAGACCATATAAATGCCATGTGAATACATGTTGGATATCTATATGAAATGATGACTCATCATATCTAGTCAACATCCTTTATGTGTTGGCTATTACAATATAGACCCGGAGGGCCAAGTCCATCACATTATAAGATTGGTAGTTCTTCCTGCGATATGCCTGCATACACACTGATACAAAAACGTATTGCATCCGCCAACAGATTTATCGTGGCCGAATGAGTATTGGTGAAAAACAACAACTACAAAAATGGTACTAAGAAAGAGAGGTACTGATCATCTCTGCGATCTTTCTCTCTTATTAGTTATTTTATATTGTTAAAGTAATATCTTTTGTATTTTCTTTTACGTCTCATATTGACTTCAGTTTGCTTAGGATCCCGTTGAGTTGTCATCTCCATTATGCTGTTATCAGTTTAATCTTCCCTCTAATTTTTGCTGTTTCTTCAACCATTTGACAGGATTTTGCTCATTACAAATCAGTCGTTTACAAACACATCACAGCGGATGTAATGGGAGGAGGACACGCTGTAAACACACCAATATGTCATGTCTTAATGTTAGAGATGACATAGCAAGGACAATGTGGCTTTATCATCGTCATCGACATCGACATCACCACCAGCGCGCTTAGTTTGTACAAATATAAACTTGTTGTAATGTGTGAAGTATTTATGTAAGCTTATAACTAATTCTGAGTTGTTTTGAAAAAGGTTTATAACTAATTTTTGAATTATCAATTTTAACTTATAAATAATTTTTAAAATATATTTCCTCTTTCAGCAAAAGTGATAGTAACACTTTTGCTGAAACGGAGGTAGTATGTTTTTAAAAACAGTCCTACCAAATAATTTTTTAAAATTTATTAGAAAATAAAAACAAAAAAAAAGATATATTTTAAAAGCATTAAAAATAATTTTTAAAAACTATACCAAACACGCCCTTAATCTTTTTCCGCTAAAACAGAAGTCATTCTCAAAAAATAGGGTTTTGGTATTTTGAATAGAAAAAATTGGGGTAAAAATTAGGATTATAGTTTTTCTTGAAAAGAATTGGAGGGTTCTGTTTTATACAGTCATTTGAAGCCTTATTATGCTCATTGTAAATTTCAGAAAGGCATTACAGGTGATGATTTCAGGGCCCTAAACCTACTTCCAATAGTTTGTTTCTTTTAGGTATTTGAAAGATGTTTCACTTCTTGAATGGGATTATGATTTCTAATCACAAATTATCAGTTTGGATTAATGGTATAAATGTTTCATATAAAGACTTCTTCAGATGTTTGTGACTGTTAGAGATTTGTTTTTAATTGTTGCCCTTGAAGTGTTTGTTAAACTACTTCAACAAAAAAGCATTGCAAATGTGCACTTCAAAATAAAAACCTATTTGGTTGTCAATTTTCTTCTTCGCCGTGATTTTGGAATGGACGAATCTTATGGTTTGTTTCTTCAACGAATTTAGAATCATTTCCCTTAATTTGACCTAAACTGTAAGTTTGTCTACTTAATTTTGTGGCTTTCATCAATTGATATGTTGTCTTTGTTTGCAGATCTTGATCTTTCTACTGGTAATAGAATTGGAGAGCAACCTGTGCATAAAATATTTGTTGATCCAGGAGGTAGTCATTGTATAGCTGTTGTATTTAGTGATGGGGATGTTGATACATACTAAATAGCTTGCTCTTTAGTTTATAGATTGAACACAGTGGTTTTGTATTCTTAATTTTGTTTGTTACACTTGATTTTTTTTTTATAAACTTAGCATCTACACGAGAAATCATTATTGGGCCAATGTTACAGTCTACAGTGAATGCCAGTAGCTCGATTCTTCTCAAGATTCTGAAAGGTATCTTACTTGCATTTAACTGTCCTTATTTTTAAAGTTTGGCATTCTGAATATATAAGAAATACAGTATATGATTCACTTGTACCCTTTTTCCATAGTTCTCCGGCGACTTCAGTTGAAAAAGCCTCATACATAGTTCTGTAAATTTGGACTTAAGCCAAGAGTTCCCTCTGAGTTTTTGTTCCTATCAACAGAACTTCAAAAGTTGCTAAGTAAATTACTTTGTGTTTCGAGAATACACTTATGGTATGATGAAATCAGATGGGGCCGAGACAATGGTAAATAAAGACCAAAGGATTGTAGATGTGCATGATATGGGTAGAGCAGTATTTCTGACACATGAGAAGTTGGAAGCATAAGGGAGATACATATGTTCCGCGTATCTGACCAAAACACAAGACTTGATTGACCATGTATCCAAAATTATCCCCAAAAGTAAGAAATGTTTTATCCTTCTACTGTTCTATTTGGTTGAACTGTTCAACGGATTTGATAGTCACGTAATTCTGTATTTCATGCAACCATTCTTGCTAGAACTATTTATCTTTTTTTCATAGCACAAACTATGTAAGAATCACGAATCCCCTTTGATGGGTTTGTTTTGTTTAATTTTTTTAACAGTATTGCAGTAACTTCGATGTTTATTACTGATGTGCAATTTGTGGGACTGTTGGCAGTGATGGGAACAAACCTCCACTCTGAAAGCTACTATTTGGCGTTTGACTTTTTGTAGGATCTTATGATGGCAGTTGGCCTGTGTATTATGATGTAAAGTCTTCAAGAACGATCGTTACTATAATGGTTACAATACAAAGTCTACGGAGGAAAAATCAGAATCTAAGGCGCAGGAATTTGTGGAAAAGAAGAAAGCTGCAGTTGTGTCCAAGGAGGATGCTTTGCTAGAGAAGCTCCATCGAATTTCAGCCAATGAGATGATTCTATTTTGAAGCAGGCCTGATGATGAATTTGCAGATGAAGAAGCGCTAGGTATGACACTCGACTTTTGCAGGAGATTGTTAATCCTCTTGCTCATCATGTAATCTCCTGATCCTTTTCGACTGTACGTTATGCATTTATGTAATGCAATCTTTTGTTAGAATTTAAAAGTGAATTTATTGCTTATTTACAAAAAAAAAAAAAAAAAAAAAAAAAAAATGTTTTGTTACCAAAATTATCTTGATGGGACCAAAGAGTCACTAGCCTATATTGTGGGTGGAAATAACAAATCCACTTTTCACTTCTATGTGAATGAGAAACCTTTGGTTTGTCCCACATGGGATAAACCAAGGATGAAGTCTATCCATATTACCACAAAGGTTGCACCTAAGGGAAAGAACTTGTGCATTGGATATGGACTAAGGGAATGGGCTAGTGGGCAAAATCACACATGTGCGGTGCTTCGCACCGAAGGACGCGGGCCGCTGACTTGCGGAGCTTGCGTGTGTTTTTTGCATGAACCGGCGTGTGCCAGCGTGAGCCAGCGCATGCATGGCGTGTGCCAGCGTGTGTCTATCAAGAGTCATTTTATTAAATTCATTTAAATTAATATTTGAATTTAATATTTTGAATTAAATATTTGAATTAAATATTTGAATTTATTATTTTGAATTAAAATTTTGAATTAAATTTCAGAATTAAATATTGAATTAAATATTTTGAATTAATTATTTTAACCATTTGAATTCCAAAACGGTTTTCTTCTCCTATAAAAGAAAAAGAAAAATCTCATTTTCATTTACCCCAGACGCAGCTACTATCCTGTCGTCTTTTCCCCTCTTCTCGCTTTGTTGTGCGCAATAGATTTATTTTTATCTTATTCTTCTGTTAAGTTCACAACGGGCCAACGAGTCTTGCTAACTGGGTTGGTCTCAAGAGGTTTTATCCTGGATTCGATTTGTCAAGTCTAAAAGGTATAGCAACACTTTTCTAAAATGTACCTGGCAAATATCGAGTTAAGGGCAGTCTGTTGAACAGGCGACTCCTCTTATCTGTGTTTTGAGTGATTGTCTGAAAATGTGATATTTGCGCTAACGTAACATTTTCGAAGCTTCTGGTGTTTGGTTTGTTTCTTTGTTACAGGAATAATTTTTTTTCCAACATCTTTTAGTACTGCAGTAAGTTCCATTTTTGTGCCCTACATTATTTAGCTCATCGATTGGATGTTTCGAAGCACTGGATGTCCTTGGTTCAATTTCTGATTGTTAAGTACCGAGTTCTTATTTTGTTGTCCATGAAAGCAGATTTCAAAACATTTGTAGCTCAAACACTAGCCATTGTGGATACACACTCTTACTTAGGTTGATAGCCACTTCGTGGATCACTTCTACGGTATGGCCAGTTCTTCAGATACACAACTTATAAAGGTTTCTTTAGTAATGCTGCATTTTCTCACACAAGGTCTGATATAAACAACAATAATGTTTGTATGTTACTGGAAATGCTATAATTTCGCCTTCAATATCTGGTGGAAGGAATATAATGGAGATTAGACAGGTTACAAATTGCAGTAAGTTTGTTTGTTGAAGTTTATGGTGAATAATGATAGTAGCTGACTCACTCTATTTCTAGAAGACATGTTGTGTATAATCAGAATTAGTATGAATGATGAACAAATCACTCATTAGGTCTTAGGGTCATATTGGTTTGAGATACAATGTCGAGCACATTGAATCTGTATAGGGATGTTGTAATTTTTAAGAATTGAAAATTGAATAATTCTATTTAAATGAATGCTAGCCTTACAAATCTTTTTGCAAAATATCGTATATATGGCTATGAGTTTTGACCAATTGGCATCGACTCAGTACCTCTGGAACTAATTTGTAGCTCATGCTGAATCAGACTTTACTCCCGGTGGGTTACTGTCTAGTGCATTAAGAAACGTGTGTAATAATATTAGGCGATGGCTTCCTTGTTAATTTAATAATAATATAATACGCATGACCGTTAGGTCTAATGGACTTTGTGGACCACTGACCCAAATCAGTTGAGGATATCCAATTGGGCTTGAGATATAGAGCAGTATTCATTGCCTTAGGCTGCTCCTTGGTACTAAATTAAGTCTTCTTTTATGGCGGCTAGCGGGAAATAAATTAAATACTCTTGTCGGCCGCCTATGAAGTAGTAGCCTTAGCTTATTCCTTGCTTATATAAAGATATTAGAGAGACTGCTAGAACACCATCACAAAGTCAATACCATCTCGATCGAGTTCATCTGCTAATCTAGTTGAAAGCGAAATCAGAGTTTTATCAAAGGAATCATGTCAGGTATATATATATATATATATATGCATCATAACTTGTCTTGATTGTCCTGGATCATGATTATGTTCGAATAACATGATACAATATGGTATAACAAGGTTCTTATATGGTCTCTTAGTCTTTAATTTAACTTCCCTTGTAGACAGATGCTTGGATATTCCAAAATGAATTTTGATACCAGTACTGAATCATTGATCATCTATTCCAAATTGTGCAGGAAATGTTGGTGTCAACTATGGAAGACAAGGAAACAACCTACCGTCTCCAGCTGCAGTCATTAACCTGATAAGATCAAGAAACATAAGCCGGATCCGTCTTTTTAGTCCAGATTCAGATGTCCTAAATGCCTTACGAGGGACAGGAATCGGAGTCGTACTTAATGTCCCCAACCCAGATATCCAGAGGATAGGAAATGATCCGGATTTTGCTGGAAACTGGATTTGGCAAAATGTGCTTTCATACAATGACGTTCAGTATCGATACATCTCGGTTGGGAATGAAATCGATATTCCCCACGCCCCAGCGTCAACTCTCATTCTTCCCGCTATGAAACATCTTCATAATGCACTTAGAGCTGCTGGGAACAATACTCCCGTAAGTACGACTATTGCTACTAGTTTGGTCGTAGATGCATTTCCTCCCTCCAGTGGTCGATTTTCCGACGGCTCCCAAAACATAATGAGATCAATAGTAGAGTTTTTGGTAGCTAACAGGAGTCCTCTCCTTGTAAATGTCTATCCTTACTTCGCATACTCTTTAAACCAACAACAAATACAACTGGATTATGCATTGTTCACTGCAAATCGGGTCGTCGTAACAGACAGCAATAACCAATTGCAATACAGGAACCTGTTTGATGCTTTAACCGATGCAACATATTCAGCAATCGAGAAGGTTGGTGGATGGGGTGTCGATATTGTCATCACCGAAAGTGGATGGCCATCGGGTGAAAATGGAAATATTGCAACGATTCCAAATGCTAACACATATATTAATAATTTGATTTCGCATGTATCTGGAACATCTGGAACCCCTAAGAGGCCAGGGAAGAGCATAGAGACTTATATATTTGCCCTTTTTAACGAGAACATCAAGCCGGGAGCTAGGGATGAGCAACATTTTGGGTTGTACTACCCTGATATGAGAGAAATCTACCCTGTTACTTTCCGTTAAGCAACCAACGGTGCTGCATGGAATATATTCTGAAGTCAGTTCTGTGTACGCTAATTCAATAAGGTTATATCTACTTTAATGAGTGATCGAATAAAGGTTATAGACCACAGTTGCCTCTGGTGACCCTACTATGTCATTTGGGTTCCTGTATTTGTGTAATGTAATTCGTATTTTTATCTGTATTTGGGTTTTGATTTTCTTGTTTTATGATGTTTTGTTGAATATCTTGTAAGCTACATTTGTTTGAAACAAAATGTTACTTTATTAACGTTGTTAGTTTAAATATTAATAGAAATTCCCAATTTTAATTTGGAGAAAAATGAAAATCTAGTATATCGTGGAACCTAGTTCGCAATACGTACGTCCAATTTTCACAAATTATTCGGGAGACGATTAACTCTACTTTTAATGCACTTCCTAAACCCCGGACACTATTCACGTATTTTGAGGTGTTTCCATTCAAGTCACGGATGACTAATTCGCCATGGTTTTGTTCACAACTACAATTTGCACAAAAACTGTTCACAACAGGAATCAAACCCCAGAATCCCTGACCACTTGTTTGCCAGACTATCGTCTTAACCACTGAGTCTGAGCCCATTACTCCTAGTTACCTTTGTTGTACATATAATATATATATATATATTCTATTTAACTCCTAAAATCATGGGATATAGACACTGGATAACGTTAAAAAATCTTTTATTATAATATGATATATACCGAATTATTAGTATCGAATTTATAAAAAAAAAAGAATTATATACGTATTAACATATTTTTGAATTTTTATCGAATTATGTATAATTGACCGGATTATTAATTGAATTTTCATTTTACCTAGTCAGATAATACACATATTTTAACCTACAAGAATTATTGTCAGTTGCCGAATTGTTAACTAGGTCGTAGAATCGATAACAAATATAATCCAAGAGGAAATTTGTGGCGAGAATCTGTCATTGGCAAAATAACTATTTGGCTAACAGAGTAATAGCTTGTTTAAGAAATTGTCTTTTTGACTTCTGGAAGCAAAAAGTTAGAAATTAGTTTGGGTACTTCCAGCATGACTTCTAGAAACAAAAAAAAATTAACCTTTTATGAAATAAAAACATTTTGATTCTGACTTCTAGTTATGGTATCTAAATACCCTATAATAATAGCAATATGTAGTTGCAATTTCATAACCTCAGATTATCCACGCCATCGGGAATTGCATTCTGTACTGTCAACCAAACAAATAATTGACCCTTTGGGGGAGCAAATATCCTTCCAGAGTGCTAAGGGCGTCCACAGTCATGGGACCAAACCCAAATATCAAAGAGTAAAAACTTTACTCTTTGATCCTGCCCAAACACAACGGGTTCACCACTAAAAATGATCGGGCGGTGGTCTAGGATAACGCTTGTTGTTGGGAGGGTGTCTGGGTATAAGTTTGTTGAGACGAGCGGTTGTCTAGTATAACGCTTGCGTGAAGCAGACATCTGGTTGAACGCTTGATGGGGCGGTAACGAAGATTATGCCTGATGATAGACGGACTCCTAGACGCACGCCCCAGAGACGGGCGCTTTACTAGACAAACACCTGATGGAGCAGTTTCCTAGCATTACGCCTGATCAATTGTGTACACATGCGAGATAAATATGTCCGGAAAAATACGGACGGTTCACTAGCATCCCGCCTACAAATCCAAGCGGACACCTACCACACCGCCCCATCAAGCGGACTTCTACCACACTGCCCCATCACGATCTTCCATGACTTGTCGGCCACAAACTTTACCAAAACCAAAACAAAAATCAGTCGTGTTCTTCTTAAACTCAAATTCAGAGAATAACCCATTATGCCCATGTTCTTTTAAGCTTCTAAAACACCTCCTAACACTTCGAAAGTAACTAGCGAACCCATAGCAAATTGGCGTGAACTCTTGAGCAATGATTAGTCGTGATCTGTAGTTGAACTGCTGAAGTCGTGAAAAAATGGTCGTTCAGTCATTTCCTCAAACACCTGTTATACATCTCTTTGACAATGGAGAAGCAGTTTGCTGTCGATATCTCTAAGTTCTTCTATAGCTCCTTCCCTGCAATGAATGTAACAATCAAAGAAAACCTATAATTCAATCATTCAACAGAAACCATTCATCTTCAATTCAACCGTAAACCCATTTCTTATTCCTCTCTAATTCTTGTTCACTTCCATCTCAACTCTGTTGCTTGTTCTTCTCTGCAGTGGATTTCAACATATATTCAGTTTCAAACAAACCCACATCCATAATCTACTCTGAAATATAGTACTGCAGTTACCTCCTTCATCCACTGAAATTGATAGTAACATCAATTCTTTCTTCTTATTCTTGTCTGAAACTTGAAATCAGTATAATCTTCCATCTCGGCAGAACAGAACCCCTCTTCTATTTCCATCTCTACTTCACTGCGAATGAACCATAGCAGTAAAACCCATCACAGATCGAGCCACCAGAACCCTTACTTTCTTCTTTCATTCAACAACAATGAAATCATAACGGTAACAAATCATCCAGGCGGACTCCTAACCGCACGCCTAGAACTAGGCGGAGCATCAGATGCATGCTCTCAGTTGGGTTGAGCCTTAGCATTACGCAAAGACCAAGCGGATTTCTAGCATTACGCTTCAGGACGGTGATTTGGTTACCGCCTGTTACTGGGCGTGATCCTAGACGCACGCTTCATCGGGCGTAATCTTGGGTGAATGCTTCATCAGGCAGAGATTTGGTTAATGCCCGTGTTTTCAAGCGTTACGTTAGAGGGACGCTTGCCATCAGACGGTTAACTACACGCCCGCCTGCCATCAGACGGTTCACTACACGCCCGCTCTACTATAACTCATTTGGTCCGGTTTTGAAACCATTATTGGTCCTGAACAGTAGAAAAAACGTAGCAAAGAGTAAACATACCCGTCCCATTGTGGTATGTTTTTGACGGACCAAATATCATAAATGGGTTTGGTCCGTCTTATACTCTTACCATTGTGAACGCTCTAACGACATTTGCAAAAGAGATGTTATGAACCTAATTATAACCGATATTCATAATCATATCGGCTTCCAAAAAGAAAAAAGAAAAAGTGAATTCTTTGTGGGCAACAAACGTACTTTTAATCTCAGGGAGGGTGCCTTAATAAAATTTGCTTTTGGAGGTTAAAGAATCTCAAAAACCCTTACATCCATCCCAGCAACAATCTATGTCTCTGATCAAGGTATGTTCTCTCCGTCTCAATTTCTTTTTCATCTGGTCAAGTTAAAACAGAATCTCAGAAATTGTTGTTTTAATTGAGAAGAAGAAGCAGAAGATAAAGTTCTTGATCGTCTTCTTCTTACTCATAACATCGATCACCAGGTTCAAAAAGACCCTTAAACCCTAGAATTCTTGTCAGTTTTTCACTTCCTTTTATTTGCTTAGGGGTTTCCGATTATTTTTATCTAATTATTGGTTAATTATGTTAATTATTTGTGGAAAGGTTGTTTTATTTGGAGTTTAACTGGTAAGAACCCCCAAAATTGAGTTTACCATGTTATTGTTCTTCATGTTTTTAGGTTTATTTATCTCGGTGGAGAAAAATGACTGTATTTTTCATGGAAGCTGACATTTAGAACTCGTTTCTACAGGTTAGTATCTTTCAGATCGTTTGCAACTCTTGTGTTTAAGAGATGGAGAATATGTTGCCACTGATATTGGTTGTGCCTGAGCACATTCTTGACACGTTGCTTGTTAGTGCAAATTGTGCAAAATTAGACCAAGCCCTTGAAAATATTATACAAACTGCTAAAACTCCTGACGGTCGTTTGAATCTTGCTTCGGTGTAGATCCTTCCTATAGTTCTTGACCTAATAAGATGTCAAATTTCCTCTTCATATCACAATCTTATTGTACTGTCTTTAAAACTTCTTAGAAACCTTTGCGGGGAGAAATATTGAATCATAATTGCTTCATAGAGGAAAATGGAGTCAATGTTGTTGCTAGTGCATTTGATTCAATAAGTTTTGATACAAACTCTGGTGATGAGATTATCGAGATTATCCGGTTTGGGTTGGAGCTTTTTGGCGATGTATGTGGAGCGGGGGAATAACATCAGGCTGTTGTTTGGTTTCGACTCTTTCCCGCTGTATTTAAAGATATTGCTCAAGTTCGAGTGAAAAAAAATTCTGACGTGTTGAGTATGGTTATATATTCTTGCTGCAATGGAAGTAATGAAATAATGAGACAGCTTTGTGAGGTTCGTGGGATACAGATTGTTGCGGAAATTGTTAGAAATGCTTCAAGAGGTAACTTTTTGTGTGTTCTTATGCATATTGTTGTTTTTTGATCTCTTGTTGATGTAGCAACATGTTTGCTGTGTTTTTATGCAGAACATATACATGTATCTTTAAATTTAGTGTTTTTTCTTATTTTTATTAGATGGTCTCGGAGAAGATTGGTTGTTGGGGATTCTTGCAAAAATATGCCTCGAGGAATCTTATTTTTCGTCATTATTTTTTATA
>JAJJMC010025869.1:4483-6983 GCA_023531435.1 Papaver californicum
AAAAAAGGAATTATTTTGATTCCACTATCTCTTTCTCAACTCGTCTACTTGAATCATATTTTTCGGATATCAAGTAATCACATAATATCCCCAGCTTTTTTATCTCTTTTTTGGTATTCAGAATATAGTAACCGATTCAAAAAATCTATGGAGTTCTCGAAGTAATTGACTTATCTTATTATTAATCAACGATTTGGGATATAGCTAGAACGGCCCTCACAAATGGCGAATACTAATTTGTTAAGGATTAATCGGATTGAAGCTATAGCGTCATCATTGGCTGGAATCGAAATATCTGCGAGATCCGGGTCACAATTTGTATCGATTAAACAAATCGTTGGAATTCCCAAAGTTACACATTCTCGAAGAGCCGTATATTCTTCTTGCTGATCAACGATGATTACAATATCAGGTAACCCCGTCATATATTTGATCCCACCCAGATATGTTTGCAAGTGATATAATTGTCTCTTCAACATTGCTGCATCTCGTTTCGGAAGGCGGTTGAGTCTTCCCTTCTTTTGTTCCGCTCTCAAATCCCTGAACTTATGAAGTCTCGTTTCTGTAGTGGACCAATTCGTTGACATGCCACCGAGCCATTTTTTATTAACATAATGACACCGAGCCCTTATTGCAGCCGATGCTACTGAATCAACTGCTTTATTTTTAGTACCAACTATTAAGAATTGCTTTCCTTTACTTGCTGCATCAAAAACTAAATCACAAGCTTCTGATAAAAAGCGAGCAGTTCTAGTAAGATTTGTAATATGAATACCTTTACGCTTTGCAGAGATGTAAGGTGCCATTCTAGGATTCCATTTCCTAGTACCATGACCAAAATGAACTCCTGCTTCCATCATCTCTTCCAAATTAATGTTCCAATATCTTTTTGTCATTTCTCCCCACGCTTCCCTTTTTTTTAAGAGATGAGATACCCTAAATACTAAATAAAGAATTGTTCCGATGGAACCTTTTACCAGAGATTGGCCGTTGATACACGGGCCAAGCCATAAATTCCTTTCTATTCACTATTATCTTTAGACCAGATAGTTTAAAGTTAAGTTAAAAGGATTAATCCGCTCTTAGGAATCATTAAATCCCGTAAATAATTGTTCTGATGGATCGTGGATATTCTTTGGGATGTAAGAATCAAATAATTCTTTGTGTTGGAACAAAATATCTCTAAACCCCCCTCGGAATAGGTTATTCTTTTTTAGTTCAAAAGGGATATTGCTGTGTTGCCTTGAATGATACACTAATCCTTTGAATCCGGTACCAACAGGTATCATCCCCCCCAGAACAACGTTCTCTTTCAGACCTTTCAACCAATCGATACGACCTCGTAGAGCGGCTTTTGCTAAAACTCGAGCAGTTTCTTGAAAACTCGCCTCGGATATGAAACTTTGAGTATTCAGAGACGCCCTCGTTATTCCCAATAAGACGGCTCTATAACAGATCGCTTCTTCCAAAGCTCGTCCCGTTCGTTCCGCTCGCAACAATCCAATAAGTTCTCCGGGTGAAAAAACATTAGACATTCCATCTTCCGAAACCAAAACTTTTGATGTTATTTGACGCACAATAATCTCGATATGCCTATTGTGGATTTGCACCCCCTGGGATCGATAAACTTTTTGAATCTTATTAACCAAAGAGATACGACTTTGTGCTATGGTTAACTCTGCGCCAATCAAAAACCCCCAAGGAATTCCAAGAATTCTTGTTATACGTTCGTTCCAACCTTCAACCCTTTTTTCTAGGTTCATTGATATTGAATCAAGCGAGCGCACTTCTAAAACCTGTTCCACTTTTGGAAGACCCTGCGTTATATCACCTGATCTCGATTTTTCATAGATAAATGTAACTAATGTATCTCCTTCAGAAAGGGTTTCACCATAATGTCCATGGACGGTTGCTCCTGGCGTAGCCAAGTAGGGTTTGGCCGATCTTATTACTAAAGAGCCAACACGAATAATTAGAACCTGACCCGCTTTGAGGCGGGGT
Source organism: Papaver californicum (assembly GCA_023531435.1). Classification (NCBI taxonomy): domain Eukaryota; kingdom Viridiplantae; phylum Streptophyta; class Magnoliopsida; order Ranunculales; family Papaveraceae; genus Papaver; species Papaver californicum. Next base: position 6,485 of record JAJJMC010025869.1, read on the forward strand.
CCATATTTGGATATACATACATTTTCACAAATAAATTGTCCAAGGTTAATTATTGTCGCTGTCTCTTCACAATAATCGTGCTGGAGAAAAAACCAATTCAAATTTAATGGATTCAAAATGATGTGACTTCCTAGATTGGGATTATAAATTCTCCCAGTTTCGTCCATTAAATAATATTTAAGTCCTTGGAAAGTCTGTTTTAAATTGTCAAGTAGCAAATATTTTTTTACCAAGATCTGATTATGAGTTATTAAATGATAAGAAGAAAAATTCACAAATTTAGGCACAATCCCTAAAGGACCCAATGAATTTCGAATGGAAATTAGGGGATCCCTTTTCATTGATTCTTTTGTTGTCACACTGTCATTATATTTAACACCGTTGAATGGACCCATTCGAGAACAATTAGATGATGACAAAATGATCAAAGGTTGGGATTCCTTATTTCGATTTACCAACGCACGAATAGTTCCTTGATGTTGGGTAAATGCTTGTTGAA
>JAJJMC010025869.1:14483-19483 GCA_023531435.1 Papaver californicum
ACGGACTTTCTAGCGACCCCCAATGACCAATCCTAGCATGAATAGCTAAGGATCCAATAAGTCCAACGTTGATTCCTTCAGATGTGTCAATTGGGCAAATACGGCCATAGTGACTAGGATGGATATCTCGGATCCGAAAACTAGCAGTTCGACCTGTCAATCCTCCAGGACCTAAATAACTCAATTTTCGCCCATGAACTATTTGTGTCAATGGATTAGTTCGATCCAAAACATGAGATAAGGGGTGTAGACCGAAAAATGATTCATAAGTGGTTGTTAATGGAGTGGATGTTACTAAATTATGGGGAGTAGGTATAAATTTATGCCTAATAGCTCCACATATAGTTCCTCGAACCACATTTTCTAAACGAACCAGAGCCAATCCGAATTGGTCTTGTAACAGATCCGCTACAGAGCGAATACGTTTATTTTTCAAGTGATTCATATCGTCAAGTGTACCCATTCCAAATTTCATTCCGATCAAATGATCCGCAGCTGCCAATACATCTCGTGGTAACAAAAATGTATTGTTCTGAGGTATATCAAGATTAAGTCTCCGGTTCATATTTCGTCGACCAATCCTTCCTAATTCACATCTTTGTTGAAAAAATTTTTTTTGTAATTCCTTACATAAGGACTCAGAAAATACCGGATCCCCGCCGACACAAGCAAACTGTTGATAAAATTCCAAAATGGCATTTTCTTTTGACCCAATCTTTTTTTTCTCCTTATCGTTCGGGAAAGACAAGAAAATTTCAGGGTAGCAAACATTATCTAGAATTTCTCTTAGATTCGAACCCATAGCTGATGATAGAACTAGAATAGATATTTTTTGTTTCCGACTCACACGAGCCCATATCCTTGCTTTTCGATCAATCTCTAATTCTGATCTTCCTCCCCAATCGGATATTATGGTGGCGGTATAGACCGAAATTCCGTTATGGTCCAATTCTGAACGGTAATAAATACCGGGGCTTTGCAATATTTGATTGATTACAATTCTGTATATTCCATTTACTATAAAGGTTCCCAGGGAATTCATTAGAGGAATGTTTCCAATAAATATGGTTTGTTCTTGTATATCCCTACCGGTTTTCCAAATTAATCCCGCAGGTACATATAATTCAGAAGAATATGTCAATGATTCATACACAGCATCTCTTTCTTTTATCAAGGGTTCTACCAATTGATAAGTTTCCACAAATAATTGAAATTCAATTTCTTGATCTATATCTTCAATTTTTGGAAATTTATAAAGTTCTTCCATCAAGCCCTGATCAATGAACCTACAAAACCCCTCAAATTGTATCTGACTAAACCCAGGTATTGTAGACATTCCCTCATTTCCATCCCGGAGCATCTTAAGCTTCCCATTTATAGCAAAATCCCATTATTGGCTCATTCTTCATCGAACCATATGGATCGATCTAGCAATGATGGAATGTATATTCTGTTTACTGAATCACATGAAATTTTACCCAACTTCATACCATTGAGCGGAGCAATAAGGAGAATTTTCTACTCAAATTAGAATTTGCAACAGGATAAAACATTCCTGGAATCATAATTATGCCGATTATACTTTTTTTAGAGTCTTGTATAGAATATCAAAAGGAATCCAATTTCTACCTATTATTATGATATTACAATCCGGTTGGGTACCAGAAAAAGAAATGATTCAAGGTTTGATCTGTTCTCTATGAATGAGAGAAAAAAAGAAAAAAGGAAGCACGATAATTCCTTATAGACATATATGGCTAAGATACCTGATTAGGATATCTTTGTAACAATCTCTGTTCCGGGGTTTACATATATATATAATTGTTGTTATAATGTAAATTTAATTGAAAAAGATTGATTATTGAAAAGAATTGATACTGATAAGTTGTGTATCAACTTCATTTTGATGCCGTTGTTAAGGAAACGAAATTGGAGTTCCAAGAACTCTTCATGAATTCAAGTCAATAGTTAATGGTTCCTATTTGCCCTGCATTTTTCATTCTGTAACTGAAAAAGCACATTCGCTTTTGAAAGATAAAAAAAGGGGGAAGTTTTTAGGTGTTGTTTATTTTGAGATTTGAGATACCATACAATCAATCGAAGGGAATCAACTGGGTTCAAAAAAAAGGGTTTTTTAGGTTTAGGAAAGGGATAAAGACAATGAGATTCAAGAAATAATAAAGAAGAGAGCGTTCCCTCTATTTTATATCCGTTTGGCGGCATGGCCGAGTGGTAAGGCGGGGGACTGCAAATCCTTTTACCCCAGTTCAAATCCGGGTGCCGCCTCATCTACAAAAACCGAGAAATACTTTCTTTTTTTGCTCAGCAGAAGCAATAGATTCGAGAGGAAACCAAAAGGAAAAAACCCTCTTTTGAAGAGATATGGGGTAGGTAGTGATCTACCTTGATTGTATATTTTATGCTTTTTGCTTATGAAGGTCAACAAAAGAAACTAAACAATAGGCCTTACTATTCCTACATCTTCCATTAAAGAGGATTTCCTTGATAATACAAAGAAAGTCCCTGTGTATCTTGCTTGTGGTTAATCCTTCCCTTTTCTACCAGAAATCATATAGGAACTTGTTGTGGGTGGATTTTTTGGATTGTTTGATCAATAGCGTTTGGTCATAATCCCTTTTTGACTCTGCACCATAGATTCCACTATTATTAGTGATCAATAATGGACGAATTCCTTCATATTCATAGAGATAGGGGACATAATTCACATGGATATAGTAAGTCTTGCTTGGGCCGCTTTAATGGTAGTCTTTACATTTTCCCTTTCACTTGTAGTATGGGGAAGAAGTGGACTCTAAAAGCACTACTAATTGAGTTGAGTAATCAAACTGTAGCCATTTTTTCATATATCGTAAAGGGATTTTAAATATGAAATTTCCATTTGCAAATTATATTGAATTACAGTAATGGACTATATGAAAAAAAACCTTTCAATCAAACAAAAAAATAGATGCAAGGAAGAACTAGAATTGGGGTGTTATTTACATGATGTACATCACATATATGAAATTTATAGATATGTACATATATGAAAATACAAGATACATATTGTAGATTAATCTAGATGAAGCCTATCCCTCTTTATACAGTACCAGTACAACTTGAGACAATACAATAATAGAAAGTATGGTAGAAAGAAATTGATATCTTTCTACCATACTACCGGATCTCATATACTGCTGATTCTAGTCCGCCCATTTCATTTAAGACGTGGAATGAAAATACCTTTCATTTCTTCAATCATTGATAAGAATAAAGAAGTCAAGCTTCATTCGAATCAATTATTTTGACTGACTGTTTTTACGTAGATGATAAGTAAAAAAGCAGTAGGAACTAGAATGAACAGCGCAGTAGCAATAAATGCGAGAATATTTACTTCCATAATCCCATCGTTTTTTACTTCACAATAACTCGGGATCTAATCCCATAGAGATGATAAATCTTCTCCTCTAAATTCAATGAAATGAATTGCATCCCAATGTTATTTGATATTGAATCGGATCAATATCATGAATAACAATATCTGAGCTTTCAGATCGATTCATTGTCGAGAATTGAATAGTATAACATAGGAGGATCTTTTATCCATAACGAATTAAAAAAGGAATTCTTGATACAACAAAGAATCCCTTTTCGTTTTTCATTCTTTTCTATAACCTACCGTCTTCCGTATACAACCAGCTGATGAGGTATCATCTGACCCGTCTTCCATTTCAATTGGTCACAAACCCAAACAGTAGAAATGAAATGGAAAAAAGTGAAGTTCGAAACTCATTTAGTTTGTTATGATCTAAATTTCTTGGAAGACAAAGAGGTGTAATAAAGATGGATTCGGGTATAAAAGATCTCGTTTTTTTAGAAATGTACTTTTTTGGAGTTTACTCTTGCTTCGATAGGACCCCTTCATCAAAGAAAAAACAGGAGAAGAAATATTATTAATTTCTTTATTAAGCGGGGTAGGGCAGATCTTTCTTTGATCTCTCTTTTTTTAAAATAAAAGCTTCTTTCGTTGGATTGAAACCGGAACATATATCATATCCGAAATTCGGTATGGAAGTGAGATAGATAGATTGTTTCCAATTAGGAATTGCGGTTCCCAAAAATAGGAGCTAGAAAATAAGGAGGTGGTTTTAATAGAATCTGAAAAGGATTCTGGCGCGCCAACTATGTTAAGGTCAAGTTAATTTTGTATCACACAATGAAGGAATTCAATTTGTAGGTATGCTCTCGGGAACCGGGTGGGTATTATATTGAATTCCATGGATCAGAACCAATAGAAAAAGGAAAACCTGTGCGGTATCTCTTGAAATCCCGAATAGGACCCTACCACCAATTGTACCAATCTAGCTCTCCCCACGAATCAGTACTAGTCGAGAATTAATGAAAATTCTTGTATTTCTTCGATGATAAAAAAGACCTCCGGCGGAAATTAGATCTTGTTTTCAGTCCTCCCTCTTCACCGAAAATAGAGAAATGAGTTGACGGATTCATCGGATCCTAGGTCGGGACTGACGGGGCTCGAACCCGCAGCTTCCGCCTTGACAGGGCGGTGCTCTGACCAATTGAACTACAATCCCAGGGAAATAAGATGTAAAGGATACATATTCTTATTATTAAATTCATAGCATATTTCTATTTAGAATCGCTGTATTGTAACAGAGATAGAAGCGATATGTTGATATTCATATGGGTATGGGCTTTAGTGAGAACGGCACGTATTACTAGTAGTCAAATCATTTCATAATAAATAAAAAAGAAAAAGTCTTTTTTTCTTTACCCCTCCCTTAGAAATTAAGGGTACAGACCAGATCATTAGAAAGTAGAATCTATGGGAACAAAAAAATTAAGGATATAGCATAAAAAAGTCTTCGTTTCTTTGTCTGGTTTCTGGAGGCAAAATTTTTTCTATTATCTCATGATGGATCGGCGGATTTTTGGGCCGAGCTGGATTTGAACCAGCGTAGACATATAGCCAACGAATT
>JAJJMC010025869.1:28025-63025 GCA_023531435.1 Papaver californicum
GTCCAAAGAAAAAATTATTGCTAACTGCCCGAAGTGAGAAGCAAAAATATTCTGATAAAGACGTTCCTCAGTAATATCATCATGACTCTCAAAGTCATGTGCGGTAGCAATACCAAACCAAATACGACGAGTAGTGGGGTCCTGGGCTAAGCCTTGGCTAAACCTTGGAAATCTTAATGCCATAATGCTTTTCAAATCCTCCTAGCCATTATCCTACTGCAATAATTCTTGCTAAGAAGAATGCCCATGTTGTGGCAATTCCACCCAGAAGGTAATGGGTTACTCCTACAGCACGTCCTTGTACAATGCTCAAGGCTCTAGGCTGAGTAGCAGGAGCAACTTTTAATTTGTTATGAGCCCAAACGATGGATTCAATAAGTTCTTGCCAATAGCCGCGGCCGCTGAATAGAAACATTAAACTGAAAGCCCAGACAAAATGAGCACCTAGGAAAAAAAGACCATATGCAGATAATGAAGAACCATAAGACTGAATTACCTGGGATGCCTGTGCCCATAAAAAGTCACGGAGCCACCCATTAATAGTAATGGAACTCTGCGCAAAGTTTCCTCCCGTGATATGAGTTACCACTCCTTGATCGTTTATACTACCCCAAACATCTGACTGCATTTTCCAACTGAAATGGAATATTACTACCGAAATTGCATTGTACATCCAGAATAGACCTAAGAAGACATGATCCCAGGCGGATACTTGACATGTCCCCCCTCTTCCAGGTCCGTCACAAGGGAAACGAAAACCCAGATTTGCTTTATCAGGTATCAAACGGGAACTACGAGCAAATAGAACACCTTTCAGTAGTATCAATACCGTTACATGGATCGTAAATGCATGAATGTGATGTACCAAAAAATCTGCGGTTCCTAATGGAATAGGTAACAAAGCTACTTTGCCGCCTACTGCTACTAAACCACTACCCCCCCAAGTCAAGCTGGTGCTTGTTGTTGCACCAGGAGCTGTTGCACCAGGTGCTAAAGCGTGAGTGTTTTGTACCCATTGAGCAAAGACGGGTTGTAATTGAATAGCGGTATCTGAAAACATATCTTGTGGACGCCCTAAAGCGCTCATGGTATCATTATGAATATACAAACCAAAACTGTGAAAGCCTAGAAATATACATGCCCAGTTGAGATGCGATATGATTGCATCGCGGTGCCTAAGGACACGATCTAATAGATCGTTGTATCGAGTAGTTGGATCATAATCTCTTACCATAAAAATGGCTGCATGTGCAGCAGCACCAACTATGAGAAATCCACCGATCCACATGTGATGTGTGAACAACGAAAGTACTGTACCGTAGTCAGTAGCTAGATATGGATAAGGGGGCATGGCATACATATGGTGAGCTACAACAATGGTTAAAGAGCCTAACATAGCTAAATTTAGAGATAATTGAGCATGCCATGACGTTGTTAGGATTTCATAGAGCCCTTTATGGCCCTGGCCTGTAAATGGACCTTTATGAGCCTCTAAAATATCTTTCAGGCCATGACCAATCCCCCAGTTAGTCCTATACATGTGACCGGCTATCAGGAAAAGAATTGCAATAGCTAAATGATGATGTGCAATATCGGTCAGCCATAGACCCCCTGTTACTGGATCTAATCCTCCACGAAAAGTAAGAAATTCGGCATATTTTGACCAATTCAAGGTGAAAAACGGGGTTGCTCCCTCGGCAAAACTTGGATAAAGTTGAGCCAAAAGATCCCGGTTCAAGATAAATTCATGGGGAAGTGGGATCTCCTTAGGATCTACTCCAGCGTCTAGAAATTGGTTAATTGGTAACGAGACATGTATTTGGTGTCCCGCCCAAGAAAGAGATCCAAGTCCTAGTAACCCCGCTAAATGGTGATTCAACATGGATTCTACATCTTGGAACCAAGCCAACTTTGGAGCAGCTTTGTGATAATGGAACCAACCAGCAAAAAGCATTAACGCCGCAAAGACCAATGCACCAATTGCAGTACAATAGAGTTGTAATTCACTAGTTATTCCGGACGCTCTCCAAATCTGAAAAAACCCAGAGGTTATTTGTATTCCTCGGAAACCCCCACCCACATCACCATTCAATATTTCTTGGCCCACGATTGGCCAAACCACCTGAGCGCTGGGTCTAATGTGAGTAGGATCGCTTAGCCATGCTTCATAATTGGAAAAACGGGCACCGTGGAAATACATGCCACTCAGCCAAAGAAATATGATGGAGAGTTGACCGAAATGGGCACTAAATACTTTTCGGGAGATCTCCTCCAAATCACTGGTATGGCTATCGAAATCGTGAGCATCGGCATGTAGGTTCCAGATCCAAGTGGTAGTATCAGGGCCTTTAGCTATTGTTCTTGAGAAATGACCTGGTCTGGCCCATTCCTCGAAAGAAGTTTTTACGGGATCCCTATCCACCAAAATTTTAACTTCTGGTTCCGGCGAACGAATAATCATTGAGTCCTCCTCTTTCCGGACAACACATACAAAGAGACCTGCCAACAGTCAAGTAATTAGTGAACTTCTGAAATCTATTTATAATTAGTTCCTTTCCTTCCTATCTCCCAGCTATTTATTTTGTTTAGTTATTTACTAGAGCAATTATGATCTGGAAGTCGATCCGGGGCAAGTGTTCGGATCTATTATGACATAGCCATGAGGCGCTCAACGGACCTTTATAATATTTGAAAATCCTTTCCCGGCTTTGACTTGACACAAAAACTCTTTTTTGGATTCATATGTAAATTACAGGTGCTTAGATGGAGCTGCTTCGTATCTTACATAGAACGTATGACTATTGCTCGATTCCAAATCACTTCATTGGGGCAGTCATGAATAAGACCAAGACCCCAGTATCCACATTCAAAGGCTTTTTTAGTTTGAATAGCAAAAAGGGATGTATGATGTACTGTAGTCGGGTATCGTTTATGCCTACGAGGTACTAAACGAAATAGAACAGAACAATCTTAGAAGGGATACAATGAAATTCCTTGATTAGCTCTTCCCAGAGGAAAGATCCATTTTTTTTACTGACGGATAAAAAGAGTGTTCTTATTCAAACCGCCGCGTGATCTTCAACCAATTATGCGCTTCAATATAATTACCTGGAGTAAGCGCTATAGCTTGTTTCCAATACTCCGCAGCTTGATCGGACCAAGCTTCCGCAATTTCAGAATCTCCCTGCCGAATGGCCTGTTCTCCTCGGTCGGAATAGGTGGGTCGATTCCTTCCCTTAGAACCGTACTTGAGAGTTTCCTACCTCATACGGCTCAGCAATAAATTATTTTGGTGTCCCATCTTATCTTAATCGACCCTATCTAACTAAATAAGATTTTTCATAAATCTATCCCATTTTTGTTTCTCGGGTTAACCAGAAGGGGTTAATTACATTTACATAAGTTTTAAACTTTCATTTTGATTCAAAATAAGTTTTATCTTTTCTCCTACCTTCAGAAAAATGAACCCCACTATAGTTATCTTTTTCTGAAAGGTAACTATCTCCGTTTCATTTTCATATAGAATCTTTGAAAAAGACTTTCCTCTCTAAGAAAGAAAGGACTTACTATCTTTGGGATCTGATGCTACACCGCTGCTCAATACCTTAGTGGATCAACCCTATTACATAAGTTGATTCCTAACTTATATCTCATATCATGACATAAGTAAGCAGTTTTTTCTTATTGTATCGACCCAAAATCTCACTAATTGATCTTTACGGCGCTTCCCCTATCAATTAGATCTTTTATCTATCCATAGAATATAGTATTATAGGCATATTCATTTCTTCATTTTTTGGCTTTTATGAAGTATCTTTCTTTGCTACAGCTAATAAAAATCGTTGCTTTGTACGATACATATGTAGAAAGCCTATCCTCTAGTATTTACTAGCGTATTTTATCTTTCTTTCCCTCTTTCTATAGTGGAGATAGTCGCACGTAATGACAGATCACGGCCATATTATTAAAAGCTTGTGGTAAGAATGGATTTCGTTCTAGTGCCCGGAAATAATATTCCAAAGCTTTTGTATGTTCTCCGTTACTTGTGTGGATAAGGCCTATGTTATACAGTATATAACTTCGATCATAGGGATCAATTTCTAGTCTCATAGCTTCATAATAATTCTGTAAAGCTTCCGCATAATTTCCTTCGGATTGAGCTGACATCCGTTACGGTCGTTCATTCTATTCAAAGAATCCCCGTTTCAGAACCGTACGTGAGATTTTCATCTCATACGGCTCCTCCCTTCTGTGCATAATGAATGATAATAATCCATGGAACCAAAAGAATATTGAAATATTCTCATTATGAACTGACAGGGACTAGTGTTTTTACAAGAAATCTCTAGCCAGCCTTCCTGCAAGAGGTCTTTTCTTAACACTAATCGTGTTGTTGCTAGATAGAAAAGGTTACTCCAACAATTTCTTTGTCCTCAACGCCCCCTATTTCCAGGAATTAGTCACTTCAACAGTCTTTGATGGTTATATAGGTATCCAAAGTACAAACGAGATGGATGTTTGTTGTCCCAACCATTCTTGTTAGTTCCGATCCCGATAAGGAAAGGGATAATTTATAACAAAGTTTTTTTTGTTGATTCCTAGGTGTAGTGCTTCTTCCCCTATGCCGCCTATTGGTACTGATGGAGTAGGATGGACCTCTAATACAGAAGAACCTATAGGTGTAACCTTTCGTTCAATACTAGATTAGAAAATTGAAGTATCTGAGGCTGCATCAATCGGGGATACACAATAGAAGGAATTGTTCTATTTCCAAACTTCACCTTCAAGAAGCGTAGATTTTTTGCAGATTTATTTCAATAAACGCCTTTCGTTTTATACCGAATCCAACCCTGCGTGCCTTTACTCGTAAGACGGAGAACACTAAATAGAATCAAATCACACCATCTCTATAATAGGTAAATGCCTCTTTTTCTCCGGAAGTTGTCGGAATTATGCGTAATAAGATATTGGCCACAATTGAAGAGGTCTTATCAATAAAATTTCCATTTATCCGTGATCTAGGCATAGTTCGCAATCCATTCTATAATTCTTCTCATTACCTCGCATGGGAAAAGAATCCCACAAACAAAGGAATTGTACAGGACGAAATAACATAAAAAAAGACTCGTTCTAAACATTCAATTAATATTTCCTACAGATTATGATTCAAAGAAGGAAAAAGAATAGAATAATAATTCTATGACCAAAATCCCATCCATTTTCATATTTCGAATTGTTATAATCGGTTAGTCGTACCTATATTGCAAAAATAAATATGAATGGCTCGCTATTCACCCGATTTCTGGGTCATAATCATAAAATTTTGTAGGAGAGATGGCCGAGTGGTTGAAGGCGTAGCATTGGAACTGCTATGTAGGCTTTTGTTTACCGAGGGTTCGAATCCCTCTCTTTCCTTATCTTTGCCTAATTCAAGAGCGTTATTGACCACAATGGATCAAATAACAAGGAATAGGATTATTCCACGAGGTAGACCTTTCTTTGAAATGAATTCTATATTCCTAATTGGGGTGGTACGAAAAATACTGATTAAAGGGTCGCCAAGACATAAAAAAATCCCCGCGGATCCATTTATGATACATGAATGGGAAAAATATCCGGATCAAACCCCTTAGCTTCGGTCAATTTACTTCGGCGAAAAGGGGGAAAAATTCTCCGAATCCTTGCCTTGCTATTTGAGTTAGGTTCAAGTCTGACGGGAATAATATTCTACGACTAGCAACTCGTTTATTTTCAAGCCGACCCACTTACTATCTATTATTTGATTGACTAACCCTTTATATTGGGATGAGTGAAGAGTCAAATGTTTTGGCAATTCTTCATGGGAGGATGAATCAAGATAATTTTGAATCAGAGCTTTGGATTTTTGTTCATCCCTCGTCGTAATAATATCTCGGGGTTTGCAGCGATAACTTGGTATATCTACTATATGGCCATTAACTAAAATATGTCTATGGTTAACTAATTGCCGAGCTCCAGGAATGGTCGAAGCCATACCCAATCGAAAAAGTATGTTATCCAAACGCATTTCAAGTAATTGTAGTAAAACCTGACCAGTTGACCCTTTGGCTTTTCCGGCGATACGAACATATTTAAGTAATTGTCGCTCTGTCAGACCATAATGAAACCGCAATTTTTGTTTTTCTTCTAGACGAATACGATATTGAGACTTTTTCCCAGAACGCGATTGATTTCTAAGATCATTTCCGGCTTTAGGCCGTTTACTAGTTAGTCCCGGTAAAGCCCCCAGACGGCGTATTTTTTTGAAACGAGGCCCTCGGTAACGAGACATAAAAACTCCTTTTTTATTTACAGAATAAACCTAAATTAAGACTGAACTAAACGATAAACGAAAAAAATATACTGAAGTTAAGTACTGTACTACAAAGAAGAATGAGATGAATTGTATCAATATTCAGACTCTTTTGTATATATAGCAAGGTAAGGAGACTTTGTCCTAATTTGTTCTGTAGAGATCTAACCAACCGCTCGAATCCGTTTTTTATTCATAGTTGGAAGTTCTTACGACATAATAGATCCACTATTTTTGAGAAAAGGAAAAAAGTATTTTCAATATACCTTGAGTTCAACCAGACATTATTAATCATGTAATAAAGTATAAAATGGAACAAAGAGAGAAAAGCCGGCTATCGGAATCGAACCGATGACCATCGCATTACAAATGCGATGCTCTAACCTCTGAGCTAAGCGGGCTCACATAACAGAAATTGTGTTGTGCATAGGAATTCAGTCAACTACTTAGCTCTTAGCTATTCAAAATCGATAATGAATATGAATAGAGAAAAAATGAATACTGAATAGAATGGTATTCTATAACAATATAATATAACATAAGAATTAATATAACGATAAATAGAGTGATATATGATATCAAAATTTTCAATGGGAAGAAATTCTACATTTTTTCTTTTCCATAATTCTCTTTTATATTTATAATTTATATGAATATGATTATCAATATCTTAATTCTAAATTATTAGAAATTAAGAAAAATATGGCATTCTAAAAAAAGAATCGAACGTTCAAGTATTTAAAATCGGGCGGGAAAAGTGAGAGGAAGAGAGGAATATATATGTGATATATATCCATCCATATTGAATTGCGGATACATCAATGATAGAATCATTTCTGATTAAACCAAATGTAGGTCCTTCAATAGAGAAAAAGGGGTAGATAAAAAAGAAATCAAAGAGGAGTAAAGAGAGAAACCTTTTAGATAGATAAGCTGTATCTAATGAATTCAACGGTTAACGGTTCCAGCATGAACGAAAAAAAGAAAGGGATGGCATCCCGGCCAGATCTTCGGCTCAAACTAAAAAGGGGATATGGCGAAATCGGTAGACGCTACGGACTTGATTGGATTGAGCCTTGGTATGGAAACCTACTAAGTGATAACTTTCAAATTCAGAGAAACCCTGGAATTAAAAATGGGCAATCCTGAGCCAAATCCTGTTTTCAGAAAATAAATTAAGGGGTTTCTGAAAGCGAGAATAAAAAAAGGATAGGTGCAGAGACTCAATGGAAGCTGTTCTAATGAATGGAGTTGACTGCGTTGGTAGAGGAATCCTTCTATTCAATTTGAATTTAAACTCCATAAAGAATGGGGGATAAACCTATATACGAGACGTACGTATACGTACTGAAATATCAAAGATTCTATGAATGCCGCCCTAAAATTTTTTTTACATAAAAAAAAAGGAATCATTTTTGTGAATCTATTCCAAGTTGAAGGAAGAATCGAATATTCAGTGATCAAACCACTCACTCCATAGTCTGATATATCTTTTGACGAACTGATTAATCGGACGAGAATAAAGATAGAGTCCCGTTCTACATGTCAATATCAATACAGACAACAATGAAATTTATAGTAAGAGGAAAATCCGTCGACTTTATAAATCGTGAGGGTTCAAGTCCCTCTATCCCCACAAAAAGGCCCGTTTTACTCCCTAACTGTTTATTTATACTTCTACTCTTTTTTCTTTTCGGCAGCGCCCGAAAATTAGCTATATTTATCATTCACTGTACTATTTCACAAAAGGATCGGAGCAGAAAAGCCTCTCTCGTATCACAAGTCTTGTGGTATATATGTACAAAAGAAAATCTATGATCAAGGAATCCCCGTTTGAATCATTCACAGTTCACAGCATTATTTTCAACTTCAAAAGTTTTCTTTTTTGAAAATTCCGGAAATTCCAGGGCCTGGGTAAGATTTTGTAATGCTTTTTGATTCTCTTGAATTGACATATACCCAAGCCCTCTAGTAGGATGGGGATGGTGCCTCAAGAAGGGTTGGGATAGCTCAGTTGGTAGAGCAGAGGACTGAAAATCCTCGTGTCACCAGTTCAAATCTGGTTCCTGACATTGAGTATCTACTGTTAAGTTCCTGACATTGAGCATCCATTATTAACCCACAGGTTAATAATAGATACTCATACAAATTCGATACGAATCAGCATACATACATGCTATCGTCCGAATGTCTAGAGAGAGAAAATCCTACCCTTTTTCTTAAAGTCTGTATAAAAAAAGAAATAGAATATCTTCCAAATTTGGGAATCTCAATGAGGACCCATTTTTTTGCGCATCCATATATCCATATATAGGAAAAAGAGTTCGATTACTCTGTTTGCTCTAGAAGAGACTGTAAAAAAATTCCTTGAATATCTCGCGGCGTAAAAAGAAAATTAGGTTCGTATCATTCAATGAGCATCTTGTATTTCATAGAATTTTGGAGCAATATAATCCTTACGTAAGGGCCATCCTATCCAACTTTCAGGCATCAAAATACGTTTCAGGCGTGGATGATTATCATAAGAGATTCCCAACATATCATAAGATTCCCGTTCTTGGAAATCCGCACTTTTCCAAATCCAAAAAACAGACGGAATTCTGGGATTTATCCTTGGGGCAAATACTTTAATGCATACCTCCTCTGGCTGATCCACACCATACTCTATTCTCGTAAGATGATACACACTAGCTAAGAGTCCGCCCGGTGCTACATCATAGGCACACTGAGAGCGTAGATAATTGTAACCATATACATATGAAATGACAGCAATGGAATGCCAATCCTCGGGCTTTATTTGTAAAGTTTCGACTCCTTGGTAATCGAAGCCTAAAGATCTATGAACTAACCCATGCTTGACTAGCCAAGCAGACAAACGACCCTGCATTTTTTTAATCTCTCCCGGATTTTCATTTGTATAAGTAGTTCACGTTTACGACGAAATTTTTGAAAATTGAAGTGAAGGGCATTTGCTATTCTTCTGCACAAAAGAAAAGCAGCCTCCCTAATTCACTAATTCGTGGGAAGATACTGAACTTTTGTATTTGAAAAATGTTTCATAAGGTATCTCTGAAGTGGATCGCGATTGATAGACTAATCCTTGATCATAATTTCCAGTATGCGTGCTGCGTCCAACATAAAACTTGTGAGTGGTAGTAAAACATCGATTATTCTGTTGAGACCCAAATCTATCCTCGTAGATTTCTCGAGATACCTTCTTACGAAGTTTTGTTATAGCATCGATAACTGCCTCCGGTTTAGGCGGGCAACCCGGCAAATAAACATCCACAGGAATTAGCTTATCAACTCCTCGAACAGTACTATAAGAATCAGTACTGAACATCCCTCCTGTAATAGTGCAGGCTCCCATAGCAATGACATATTTTGGTTCAGGCATTTGCTCATATAATCTTACTAAAGAGGGAGCCATTTTCATTGTTACTGTGCCGGCTGTTAAAATTAAGTCCGCTTGCCTAGGACTCGATCTTGGTACCAAGCCATAACGATCAAAGTCGAAGCGCGAGCCTATTAATGAAGCAAATTCAATAAAGCAACAACTGGTACCATACAGAAGCGGCCATAAACTGGAGAGTCTTGACCAATTTGAAAGATCATTTGATGTAGTTGAAATAACTGAATTTTGGGTTGTTTGATCAAGTACCGGAAACTCAATGGAATTCATAACTGTCTCAATGTCATTTTTTTCTTCTTTTTTCTTTTTATTGTCTGAATATTCAGGAGCTAAGACCATTCCAACGCTCCTTTTCGCCATGCATAAACTAAACCAACAATTAGGATAAGCACGAAAATTAAAGCTTCTATAAAAACGGATACACCCAATACATCGAAACTCATCGCCCATGGGTAAAGAAAAACCGTTTCAACATCAAAAACAACAAAAACCAGAGCAAACATATAATAACGAATTCGGAATTGTAACCAAGCGTCGCCCATTGGTTCTATGCCCGATTCATAACTAGAAAGTTTCTCCGGTCCTTCCCTAGTCGGGGCTAAAACTCCGGAAATGAAAAAAGCCAAAATAGGAATCAGACTTGATATTATTAGAAATGCCCAGAAAATGTCATATTCGTAAAGCAGAAACATAGATGCACTCCTATGAATGTGGAAAAATATATACCGTATTCTTCGATTCGATCTGGAATTTGAATTAAGCTATAACTTTTTAGTCGAAATACCAATGAATTTTGATTGAACTCCCCAGTTTTTTTGCTGTGGGTCATTCTTGTTTCAAGATTCATCGAGTGGAATCCGATTTTCACTTATTTCGATATGCTAGAGACATATTATGCTCTTATTACAAACTTATCGTTTTTATCTTGTCTCAAATTTTCTATAAAAAAAAGAGAAAAAAGAATTACATTACATCTTTTTTTAGTTCTAATTTATATAGAATTTTGATTAAGATTAAATTAAGATACTATTAAGAAAATGAACAATTCTATATGTATGTTATATCCTTTTTGAATATTCATATAATAAAACCGAAGGGTATTGGTTTATTCTTTTCATTAAGATCCAATCCAGTTAGAGGATTGTTGTTTCTATTGATTAGATACGGAAACTGAATGCATCGCCCTATTCTATTTTTTATCCTTGTTCTAGACTTAATGGATTTTATTCAATGCATTGAATTGAGAGAAACCCTTACATCTAACAACCCTAGGGTTCTATCCCCAATTTACATTTTTTGAGTCTGTACTACCTCGACCTGCAACCCATCCCCCCCAAAAAGAAGTGGGTTATTTAATTAGAACTCGAAGTCTTAAAAGAAGAATCTAGAATATCGATCTTTAGTACTTGAAATGGGTCCGAAAAGGCGAGAATACTTATTAATGTAATTAAAATGAGTTTTCAAAAGTAAGACCAACCGCTGGGTTAGCCTTCATGCAAAAAAAAAATTATGTTGAACGAACCCTATACAACGAAGTATATCACAACGGGAAAGTCAGCCGAATCCTAAATAATTTACAGAAGAAACTTCTTCTAATCGAATCGCGCTTTATCAACTCAAATGATTCGACAGACCAAATCCCCAAACAACTCATGGAAATCGATAGGGGTACAAACACTAATAGAGTTAGGAACCAGTCATTATCTCTGAAACAACGAATTGGGTTCTGCTCCCGAAAAAACGATGAGTTGGGGGCTTCTTAACTCGTCCAAGTGCAAACAGACCCTCAATCTTCTTGCATAAAGTAAGCATAGGTAGAATTGGACTGGTGAGCAATTGGATTGGGGTATATTGAGATCTAGAAAAAGAGATTTTGTACAAAAAGAAAAGGAATATCCCAAACCCTTTGATCCTGGATAGGAAAACAGGAAAAATTTGTGTGTAATTTATCCACAAAGAAGAAAGGACAGTTTTTTTATCCGAGATCAAACAAAGACTGATTGGGCCCACTGAAATGAATTTTGTCCCTTTCATGCTCACCCGCGGGGATCGCTCGGAGCATGTGATAATTATTCTATTTCGATGGGCCAAACGACTGTCCGACTACAACCAACAAACAAGAATGAGGAAATGAAAACTATAAAAATTTTTAGGGCTATACGGACTCGAACCGTAGACCTTCTCGGTAAAACAGATCAAACTTTTTATTATCGAAATGATTCGAACTGTTCCAAAGACCCAACATGCATTTTTTTTTGCATTGGGCTCTTTCATCAACTGATATAAATATCAGATAGTCCGCCATACTTTTTCTTAACAGAAAGATAACGAGATGGCTCCACGTGCTCTGATTCATTATTTAGATTATGATCCAGGAGCAATACCAAAGTGTTTCAAAGAAGAGTTACCTTGACGTAGGTCTGCCTCTGGCCTAGATCAACCTAAGTTAAATGGAGTCTCTATCGCTCTGCTCAAAGAGTCAAATATGAAACTTCATACACCTTAAAGTTCATATTACGAAAAGATATTTTTTTGAGGTCCTTATACTCATTATGCCTAGCATTGAATGGGCTGTGTATTCACCTTATCAATTATCGAATCAATGATGGGTTCTATTTGGAGCCTAAATTGGCACCCAAAGCGGACCGAACCAACTATTTGTCAGGCTATTGTTCCCTCGAATATATAGAGTAAGACACCGATTTATCAATAAGATCAATTTTTTTGATTGCATGATGGACTCCCCTGAAAAACATTGGCGCGCGTGTAAACGAGTTGCTCTACCAACTGAGCTATAGCCCTTGTGATAGATAGTTTATCATGGAAATAATTTCTTGTCAAGATGAATCTTCTATGATCCAACATGATAGCTTCTGATCTGTTTCCTGCCAAGAATTGGTATTGCTTCGAAATAAGATTGCATCTATAATTCATCGATATGACAAGCCCCTTTCTTTCTCTTTGTGATGATAAATGACCTACTTAACCCAGTGGTTAGAGTATTGCTTTCATACGGCGGGAGTCATTGGTTCAAATCCAATAGTAGGTAGAACTTATTAGATACCGGAGTAATTAGTATCTAATAAGTTTTTCTACCCACCCTCCCTTTTATTTTAGAGAAATGCCATTACAGTTGATTCGACTCAATCCGCAGAACCAAAATATGGTGTATAAACGGAATTCACTTTTTTATTGGGGCGCACCAATTAGTTATGAAATTGAATTGATAGCCTCTACTCGCGTCCTAGCTCGTCTGACGGCTAAATTCGCTTCAATAGTTTGTCTCTTGCCCTCAGCCCGACTTAAGTTAGCCTCAGCTATTTCAAGAGCTTGCTGAGCTTCTTGTGGATCAATGTCACTACCCTTCTCCGCATCATTTACTAAAATGGTAATCTCATTATTGCCTACTCTAGCAAAACCACCCATCAGAGCTATTTTTAACCATTGGTCATTAAGGCGTAGTCTCAAAATACCTATATCTACAGCTGTGGCAATAGGGGCGTGGTTTGGTAATACACCGATTTGGCCACTATTAGTAGATAAAACTATTTCTTTCACTTCTGAATCCCAAACAATTTGATTCGGGGTTAGTACACAAAGATTTAAGGTCATTTATTCAATTTGCTCTCCACTTCTAAGTTCACAGCCTTCGCGGTAGCTTCATCGATGTTACCTACCAAATAAAAGGCCTGTTCAGGAAGACCATCTAATTCTCCGGAAAGGATCAGTTGAAACCCCCTAATGGTTTCTGCTAGACCAACATATTTCCCTGGAGAGCCCGTAAATACTTCTGCTACGAAGAAGGGTTGTGATAAGAAACGCTCAATTTTTCGTGCTCTTGCTACGGTTAAACGATCCTCTTCAGATAATTCGTCCAACCCAAGGATAGCTATAATATCCTGAAGTTCTTTGTAACGTTGTGAAGTTTGCTTAACTCTTTGCGCAATTTCATAATGTTCTTCACCAACGATGCGAGGTTGGAGCATAGTTGACGTACTATCAAGAGGATCTACTGCTGGATAGATACCTTTTGAAGCTAGTCCTCTTGATAGTACGGTAGTAGCATCTAAATGTGCAAATGTCGTGGCAGGGGCAGGGTCGGTCAAATCGTCCGCAGGTACATAAACTGCTTGAATAGAAGTTATAGACCCCTCTTTGGTAGAAGTAATTCTTTCTTGCAAAGTACCCATTTCTGTACTAAGGGTAGGTTGATAACCCACAGCAGAAGGCATTCTGCCTAATAAAGCAGATACTTCGGATCCTGCTTGGACAAATCGGAAAATATTGTCGATAAATAGAAGGACATCTTGTTCATTAACATCCCGGAAATATTCTGCCATGGTTAGGGCAGTCAAACCAACTCTCATACGAGCTCCCGGCGGTTCATTCATCTGACCATAGACTAGAGCTACTTTTGATTCTGCAAGATTTTGTTCATTAATTACTCCAGACTCTTTCATTTCCATGTAAAGATCATTCCCCTCACGAGTACGCTCGCCCACTCCGCCAAATACGGATACGCCTCCATGAGCTTTGGCAATGTTGTTGATCAATTCCATGATAAGGACTGTTTTACCCACTCCAGCCCCCCCGAATAGTCCTATTTTACCCCCACGTCGATAAGGAGCTAAAAGATCAACTACTTTGATCCCTGTTTCAAAAATAGATAATTTTGTATCTAATTGTATAAAGGCAGGCGCAGATCTATGAATAGGAGATGTTGTGCGAGTATCTACAGGACCTAAATTATCAACAGGCTCTCCAAGAACGTTGAAAATTCGTCCGAGAGTCGCCCCACCAACTGGAACACTTAGAGCAGCTCCCGTGTCAATAACCTCCATTCCTCTCTTCAGACCATCTGTAGCACTCATAGCTACAGCTCTCACTCGATTATTTCCTAATAATTGCTGTACCTCACAAGTAACATTAATTAGCTCGCCGTCAGTATTTCGGCCCTTAACTACCAAAGCGTTATAAATATTAGGCATCTTACCCGGGGGAAAGGATACATCTAGCACCGGACCAATGATTTGAGCGACACGCCCCAGGTTTTTTTCTTCAAGTGCGGAAACCCCGAGACCCGAAGGGGTAGGATTTGTTTTCATAATGATAATAAAGTGAAATATGTAGAAATTCTTTGCATTTTGTAAACCGAAGAAAAAATGTCCGATAGCAAGCAGGTTGATCGGTTAATTCAATAATAAATAGGAGTTAGCACTTGATTTCGTTGGTACCATTCAAGCGACTCCAATTCGATTGTTTACTCGTTCAATGAGTGAATTTTCCAATTTCACAACCTAAAAAAAAGGTAGATGGATAAAAACCATGAGGGAGCGTTTCAGTTCTCTAGCATTATAGACAATCCCACCCATATTTTCTATGGAATTCGAACCTGAACTCTATTTATGATTCATTTTTTTTTTTCACATTGGCCATTGTTTCTTATTTCAGCATATAGTTTTCCGCCTCTTCTCTACCTTTTCAGGGACGAATTCCAGATAGTTTTACATCTAGGATTTACATATACAACATATAGCACTGTCAAGAGTGAATTTCCTTTTTTTTCTAAATTTAGATTAAAAAAAGTACGGGATTAGAAACTTGAAAAACAGGGATTGGGTTGCGCCATACATATGAAAGAGTATACAATAATGATGTTGATGTATTTGGCGAATCAAATACCGTAGTCTAACAACCAACCATTCTGATTAGTTGATAATATTTGTTGAGAGTTTTGTGAAAGATTCCTGTGAAAGGTTTCATTAACGGCTAATTCATGTCGAGTAGACCTTGTCGTTGTGAGAATTCTTAATTCATGCGTTGTAGGGAGGGACTTATGTCACCACAAACAGAGACTAAAGCAGGTGTTGGATTCAAAGCTGGTGTTAAAGATTACAAATTGACTTATTATACTCCTGACTATGAAACCAAGGATACTGATATCTTGGCAGCATTCCGAGTTACTCCTCAACCTGGAGTTCCACCTGAGGAAGCAGGGGCCGCGGTAGCTGCCGAATCTTCTACTGGTACATGGACAACTGTGTGGACCGATGGACTTACCAGCCTTGATCGTTACAAAGGAAGATGCTACGACATCGAGCCCGTTGCTGGAGAAGAAAATCAATATATTTGTTATGTAGCTTATCCTTTAGATCTTTTTGAAGAAGGTTCTGTTACTAACATGTTTACTTCCATCGTGGGTAATGTATTTGGGTTCAAAGCGCTTCGCGCTCTACGTCTGGAGGATCTGCGAATTCCTGTTGCTTATGTTAAAACTTTCCAAGGCCCACCTCACGGTATCCAAGTTGAAAGAGATAAATTGAATAAGTATGGTCGTCCCCTATTGGGATGTACTATTAAACCAAAATTGGGGTTATCTGCTAAGAACTATGGTAGGGCGGTTTATGAATGTCTCCGCGGTGGACTTGATTTTACCAAGGATGATGAAAACGTGAACTCACAACCCTTTATGCGTTGGAGAGACCGTTTCTTATTTTGTGCCGAAGCAATTTATAAAGCACAGGCCGAAACAGGTGAAATCAAAGGACATTACTTGAATGCTACTGCAGGTACATGTGAAGAGATGATGAAAAGGGCTGTATTTGCCAGAGAATTGGGAGTTCCTATCGTAATGCATGACTATTTAACGGGGGGATTCACTGCAAATACTAGCTTGGCTCATTATTGCCGAGATAATGGCTTACTTCTTCACATCCACCGCGCAATGCATGCAGTTATTGATAGACAGAAGAATCATGGTATCCACTTCCGTGTACTAGCGAAAGCATTACGTATGTCTGGTGGAGATCATATTCACTCTGGTACCGTAGTAGGTAAACTGGAAGGGGAAAGGGAAATAACCTTGGGCTTTGTTGATTTACTACGTGATGATTATATTGAAAAAGACCGAAGTCGTGGTATTTATTTCACCCAAGATTGGGTTTCTCTACCGGGTGTTCTGCCTGTGGCTTCAGGTGGTATTCACGTTTGGCATATGCCTGCTCTGACCGAGATCTTTGGAGATGACTCTGTACTACAGTTCGGTGGAGGAACTTTAGGACACCCTTGGGGTAATGCACCGGGTGCCGTAGCAAATCGAGTAGCCCTAGAAGCGTGTGTACAAGCGCGTAATGAGGGACGTGATCTTGCTCGTCAAGGTAATGACATTATCCGTGAAGCTTGCAAATGGAGCCCTGAGCTAGCAGCTGCTTGTGAAGTATGGAAGGAAATCAAATTCGAATTTGAAGCAATGGATACTTTGTAATCCAGTAATTACCATTCGTTCCTTTAATTAAATTGCAATTAAACTCGGCCCAATCTTTTACTAAAAAAGGATTGAGCCGAATAATGAATAAGGTTCCTATTTCATTTTCCAGGCATATATACATACTGGATTTCGGTATACAAAATCTTAAATACAAGATCTAAGACTCAACAATGAAAATCCTTCAGTTGTTGGATCCATAATTAATCCTATGGATCCTTGAGATGGGATTAGTAGAATATTTTCTATACCCCTAAATTCCGGACTATGGTCGAATCGAGCCAATGGTCACAACGCTTTATCCCCGTCCCGTATATTGTCCTTTTCCTTCCGCATTGCAATAGAAACTTATTATTCTCCAAAGTTCTCCAAAAATGAATTCTTCCTAGGAGAGAACAAATTTTTTTGATTCGAATTTGTACATGGCACGGGATAACCCTCTCTTTCTATTCTAATTGAAGAAAGGGTTCCATCATATAGATTGATAGTGAAGTGATATCCAGATTCCCACAAAAAAAGATTTTTTTTCAAGACTCATCCGTGATTAGTTAATTATTCTATTGGATCTATATGCTTATTCCGAGAGGATATATTCAAATGATTATTCATCGAATGACTATTCATCTATTGTATTTACATTCAAATAGGGGGGCAGGCAAGCTCTATGGAAAAAAGGTGGTTCCATTCGATGTTGTTTAACGAGGAATTAAAACATAGGTCTGGGCTAAGTAAATCAATGGATAGTCTTGGTCCTATTGAAAATACCAGTGGAAGTGAAGATCCCGTTATATATGATAGGGATAAAAAAATTGATAGTTGGGACGATAGTGATAATTCCAGTTCTAATAATATGGATACTTTTTTCGATGTCAGGGACATTCGGAGTTTGATCTCTGATGACCTCTTTTTAGTTAGGGATCGTAATGGTAACAGTTATTCGATATATTTAAATATTGAAAATTTTCTTTTCGAGATTGATAACGATCGCTCTTTTATGAATGAACTAGAAAGTGCCTTTTTTAGTTATCTGAATAATGGTTCTCAAAGTAACAATCACAACTACGATCGTTATATGTATGATACTCAATATAGTTGGAATAATCACATTTTTCATTGCATTGATAGTTATCTTCGTTCTGAAATCAGTATTGATAATTACATTTCAGCCGGTAGTTACAATTACAGCGACAGTTACATGTATAGTTACATTTGTAATGAAAGTGTAAATAGTAGTGACAACGAGAGTTCCAGTATACAAATTAGCACAAATAGAAGCGATTTCAATATGAGAAGAAGATATAATGATCTCGATATAAATAAAAAATACAGACATTTGTGGGTTCAATGCGAAAGTTGTTATGGGTTAAATTATAAGAAATTTTTTAAGTCAAAACTAAATGTTTGTGAACAATGCGGATATCATTTGAAAATGAGCAGTTCAGATAGAATCGAGCTTTCGGTTGATCCGGGCACTTGGGATCCTATGAATGAAGACATGGTTTCTATCGACCCCATTGAATTTCATTCAGAAGAGGAACCTTATAAAGATCGTATCGATTCTTATCAAAGAAAAACAGGGTTAACCGAGGCTATTCAAACAGGCATAGGTCAACTAAATGGTATTCCCATAGCTATTGGGGTTATGGATTTTCAGTTCATGGGGGGCAGTATGGGATCCGTAGTAGGCGAGAAAATTACCCGTTTGATCGAGCATGCGACTCGTAAAGCTCTCCCTCTTATTATAGTTTGTGCTTCGGGAGGAGCGCGCATGCAAGAAGGAAGTTTGAGCTTGATGCAAATGGCTAAAATATCTTCCGCTTCATATAATTATCAATCAAATAAAAAGTTATTCTATGTATCAATCCTTACATCTCCTACAACCGGTGGGGTGACTGCAAGTTTTGGTATGTTGGGAGATATCATTATTGCCGAGCCTAATGCCTACATTGCATTTGCGGGTAAAAGAGTAATTGAACAAACATTGAATAAGACAGTACCTGATGGTTCCCAGGCGGCTGAGTATTTATTCCACAAGGGCTTATTGGACTCAATCGTACCACGTAATCCTTTAAAAAGTGTTCTGAATGAGTTATTTCAGCTTCACGGTTTCTTTCCCTTAAATCAAAATTCAATCAAGTAGAGCATTCAATTCCGTTTTTTTATTTGCGGAAAAGAAGTTTTTTAGTTATCGGTAAAGAAAAAAAAGAAGAGTTCGTTTTCATTACGGGCATAAGATCCATTTATATTGTAAGAAGAATCAAAAGTTTCGGATACTTACTTTAAAATTTTTCCTCTAGAGCTGTATTTTATACCTATAATTGGTGCTATATTCATGATTAGTAATCAGGAAGTTTCGATCAACAGGATAAAAGAATGCATTCTTCTTTTGTTTTGGCAAAATTTTATGAAGAAAAAGAATTTCATCTTATCCTCTTACGTATTATAGATATAGAAAAATTCAAATATATAAAATAATAGAATTGAAATCGTGCCTATTTCAATATCTCCCGTGAGAACTCATATTTAGTTCTACATTCCTTGCACTTATTATTCTATACTTATAATAAATAGATATACTTATCATAAGATATCTTTATAACAGGTACAAATTTTAAATCGAGGTATCCATTCTATGACAACTTTTGATTTACCCT
The DNA here is from genome assembly GCA_023531435.1 of Papaver californicum. NCBI lineage: Eukaryota > Viridiplantae > Streptophyta > Magnoliopsida > Ranunculales > Papaveraceae > Papaver > Papaver californicum. Next base: position 47,687 of record JAJJMC010025869.1, read on the forward strand.
CTATTTTTGTGCCTTTAGTGGGCCTAGTTTTCCCGGCAATTGCAATGGCTTCTTTATTTCTTCATGTTCAAAAAAATAAGATTGTCTAGATCCCTATGAAGCAGACGCTTTTATATCTAACCAATTTGATGAATTATTTCTAATGGTTCACATCGTAATAGTGCTAGTTGATGAGAGTTACTTCGGGAACAAAAAAAGTAAAGTAAAATTCATTTGGGTTATTCTCTCAATTCCAAAAAAATGCAACTTGATCTAGTATGAACTGGCGCTCAGAACGTATATGGATAGAACTTATAACGGGGTCTCGAAAAACAAGTAATTTCTGCTGGGCCTGTATCCTTCTTTTAGGTTCACTAGGGTTCTTATTGGTTGGAACTTCTAGTTATCTTGGTAGGAATCTAATATCCTTATTCCCGTCTCAGGAAATCCTCTTTTTTCCACAAGGCATCGTTATGTCTTTCTATGGGATCGCGGGTCTGTTCATTAGCTCCTATTTGTGGTGCACAATTTCGTGGAATGTAGGTAGTGGTTATGACCGATTCGATCGAAAAGAAGGAATAGTGTGTATTTTTCGTTGGGGATTTCCTGGAATAAATCGTCGTATCTTCCTTCGATTCCTTATGAGAGATGTCCAGTCGATTAGAATCGAAATTAAAGAGGGTCTTTTTCCGCGTCGTGTCCTTTATATGGAAATCAGAGGTCAGGGAGCCATTCCCTTGACTCGTACTGATGAGAACCTGACTCCACGAGAAATTGAACAAAAAGCGGCGGAATTGGCCTATTTCTTGCGCGTACCAATTGAAGTATTTTGAAATGAACTGCGAAGAATTAATGTTTTGTTAGCATGGGGAAAGAAACAGAACTAATGAATCTTCATTTTATAGAACTTAACTTAAGTTTTTTCAGAACGTTCATTCGAGCAAAAGTGGATGTATATGGAATAAACAGAAAACGAAACTTTTTTTGTGGAAACAAAAAAAACGCAATTCTTTCAGACTATAATTTTTCTTTTTTGGGGGTCTACTATTTTGAATTGTTACGTTAGATACAGATGGATTCTATATTGTAAATAACTCCTCTTTTTTTTTGTCAAGCGATTTTTCTTTTTCTACGCCTTTTTCCTGCTTGATCATCAATGATTAGATCCCTTAATAACTATAAATATCCAAACTTTCTCAGGTTTTGCCACTCATTTTTGATTTCACCATTATCTCAATATTTTTCAAAATTTCCCTCCATTATTCCTGGGCTGTAGGTAGCCCTTCGCAATAATTGATCTAACAAAGGCGGCTCTTTCGGACATTAATCGAAAAGATGCAATTGTTTCTAATTTGACTAATGTTTCTAATTTGACTAATTGAAAGACCCGGAAACTTTTTTCTTCATTCGAAGCGAAGCAAACCCTTACTCTTATTTCTATGTTCTTTCTTGATCCAAGGACTAACTAAAAAAAAAAGGAGGCGTAGATCCATAGGTTCGATACCTTGTTATCGAACTCATGCTTCATAGAAATATTCGATCGGATAGAGTCGACGAAAGAGGTAGTTTCATTAGTAATTTACAGATTAAAAATGCCACAAAAGAAAACATTCACTACCCTCACATATCTTGCATCTATTATATTTTTACCCTGGTGGGTTTCTCTCTCATTTAATAAAAATATGGAATCCTGGGTTACAAATTGGTGGAATACTAGGCAATCCGAAATGTTTTTGACTGATATTAAAGAAAAGAATCTTCTAGAAAAATTCATAGAATTAGAAGAACTTTTCTTTTTGGACGAAATGATAAAGGAGTACCCGGAGACACATATACAAAAACTACGTATAGAAATCCACAAGGAAACGCTACAATTGGTCAAGATGCACAATGAGGGTCATATTCATAGCATTTTGCACTTCTCGACAAATATAATCTGTTTCGCTATTCTAAGTGGTTATTCTATTCTAGGTAATGAAGAACTTCTCGTTCTTAATTCTTGGGTGAAAGAATTCCTCTATAACTTAAGTGACACAATAAAAGCTTTTTCTATTCTTTTATTAACTGATTTATGTATCGGATTCCATTCGCCTCATGGTTGGGAACTAATGATTGGCTCTATCTCCAAGGATTTTGGATTTTATCATAATGATCAAATTATATCTGGTCTTGTTTCCACTTTCCCAGTAATTCTAGATACACTTTTAAAATATTGGATTTTCCGTTATTTAAATCGCGTATCTCCGTCACTTGTAGTGATTTATCATTCAATGAATGACTAAAGGCTGATTCACCGATATTAATCAAATCATAATGTTTGTTACTTTGTTTGTACATACATAAACAAAGCATTCCAAATCTTACTTACCTTTTCTATTTATACCCATCCCAGAGATTCTTCCTGTATTCCATTCCAGTAAAATTATTCCATTACAATAGCAGAATCGTGGATAGGGAACTATACTAGTAACCTACCTAATTTATTGTAGAAATTCTCGGGATCAACGATTGGACCATGCAAAAAAGAAATATCTTTTCTCGGATAAAGGAGCAGATGGCTCGATCCATTTCTGTATCGATCATGCTATATGTAATAACTTGGCCATCTACTTCATATGCATATCCCATTTTTGCGCAGCAAGGTTATGAAAATCCACGAGAGGCGACTGGGCGTATTGTCTGTGCCAATTGCCATTTAGCTAATAAGCCTGTGGATATTGAGGTTCCACAAGCGATACTTCCTGATACTGTATTTGAAGCAGTTGTAAGAATCCCTTATGATATGCAACTGAAACAGGTTCTTGCTAATGGGAAAAAGGGGGCTTTGAATGTAGGGGCTGTTCTTATTTTGCCTGAGGGATTCGAATTAGCCCCCCCCGATCGTATTTCTCCCGAAATGAAAGAAAAGATGGGCAATCTTTCTTTTCAGAGTTATCGTCCCACAAAAAAAAATATTCTTGTGATAGGTCCTGTTCCAGGTCAGAAATATAGTGAAATCACCTTTCCAATTCTTTCCCCAGACCCCGCTATTAACAAAGACGTTCACTTCTTAAAATATCCTATATATGTAGGTGGGAACAGAGGTAGGGGTCAGATTTATCCCGATGGGAGTAAGAGTAACAATACAGTCTATAATGCTACATCAGCAGGTATAGTAAGTAAAATTGTACGTAAAGAAAAAGGGGGATATGAAATAAGCATAGCAGATACGTCAGACGGTCACCAAGTGGTCGATATTATACCTCGAGGACCGGAACTTCTTGTGTCAGAAGGCGAATCTATCAAGCTTGATCAACCACTAACAAGTAATCCCAACGTGGGTGGATTTGGTCAGGGAGACGCAGAAATAGTACTTCAAGATCCATCACGTGTCCAAGGCCTTTTGTTCTTCTTGGCATCTGTTATTCTGGCACAAATATTTTTGGTTTTGAAAAAGAAACAATTCGAGAAGGTTCAATTGTCTGAAATGAATTTTTAGGTCCACGGATTTATTAACATAAAGTTCATAAAAACCAAATTCTTCTTGATCGATGTAATTATGTATGGTTAAAAATAGGATTTAGTTTACTTGCTTTGTTGCTACTGTTTGTTTTTATACAAGATATTGGAAAGTACTTAGCTTTGACTTTTACTGCTAGTAATAGACTAGTATTATATTGTGAAGAACGCGTTATTTGACGTGAATCCAACTCCCTTTTTCAATCCAAAAAGGAGTGGCGTTACTATCTCACTATTGTCAAATTTGAAATGCCACGAAATACATGAAATCAAAAGTATCCTATTCTATATAGAAAAAGGGAATCAAATTCGAATAGGAGTAGATAATCGACATAAGTGGTAGGAGAATATAAAGCAAGGAATAAATGAAAGGAACAACCTATTATAGGAGGGATTTTTTCTCTTTCTAATCTTCGACACAAGAAAAGGGTGAAATTTTCTTTTCTTGTGTCAAAAGAATAATGATTCTTAATCCCCTTACGCCTAAAAAGTACTATTCCCTTTTTTTAGGTTTATCGGAACCTCGCCTCTTTGGATTTATAAAAAGTAGTGGACAATAAAAAAGGGGGGTGGATTCGCTCGTTGAGTAACTCGAACTTCTTCGATGAACTAAAAAAAAAAAGGAAAACTTTGATGAGATAATAAAATAAATGGAGTAAGCTTCTATTAGTATAGAAATTCTTTGGATGATGTCTCATATACAGGAATCCACATTATGTATGTCATTCAGAAAATAGATTAATTCCCGCCCTTTTTTTCGATTTCGGACGAATACCTACTATGTAGGAACAGGTATTATGAATCCAATCAATAGAGTTAATTCTCCAAAAGCAAGCATCATCTTAAAAAAGAGCTATTTGAAACATCGGAGCAAAAGGCCCACTTTTTTTTTACGAATAGAATAGTGTGCTTGTATTAACTGGATTATCTGCAAACTTTTTTTATGGAATGAAAAAAAATTTCGTTGAAAAAGTAAGAGCTCAACGGGACCTTACCCCTCGAATTAAACAAAAGGGGTAAGGTCCCGTTGAGCTCTTACTTTTTCCTGTCTACAACTCAGTTCATATTATTATTACAGGGATGAGCCCAACCCGGAATATGAACCGTAAAAGAAAACACCTATTGAACCGATCACAGGAATACCGGCTACAGTACCTATCAACCAAAGAGGAATCCTTCCAGTAGTATCGGCCATTTACCCCACTTCCCTCCACATTTCATCAAGTGGTCATGCTAGAGACATAAACAGCCATGGATAATTTTGAGATGAGATCCTTCCGAGTGGGATATAGAGAATTCGCACTATTCTCTCCCTTTTTCTTAATTGAAGAAATAATTGGAAAATAAAACAGCAAGTACAAAAATGAGTAATAACCCCCAGTAAAGACTGGTACGATTCAATTCAACATTTTGTTCGTTCGGGTTTGATTGTGTCATAGCTCTATAATTCAATTCGGGTTAGGTTTATCGTTGGATGAACTGCATTGCTGATATTGACCCCAAAAAAGAAACGGTAGGTACAGCTAGTCCGTGAATAGCTAACCATCGCACTGTAAAAATTGGATAGGTTCGATCTATAGTCATTGGGGCCTCCTAAAAGGATCTACTAAATTCATCGAGTTGTGCCAAAGGATCAAAACGGCCAGTTATTAATGGAATTCCTTGTCGACTCTCTGTAAAATACTCGTTTGGCCGAGGGCTTCCAAACACATCGTAAGCTAAACCCGTGCTGACGAATAACCAACCCGCAATGAATAGGGAAGGTATAGTAATGCTATGAATGACCCAGTATCGAATACTGGTAATAATATCACCAAAAGCGCGTTCTCCCGTGCTTCCAGACATGCTGAGCTCCACATATTCTTGTACAGTCAAAGGGGATCGATTCCGTGAAAGATGGGATCAGTAAGTGGAAACCCACGGATCCTTAATCTTTGTTAGATCGTCAATAGTGTACCGAAGGCGTCTTTAGAGTATACCGAATCAGTATAGCTACCCTTCTTCTGACACAGCAACGCAATTTAAATCAGTATCCAAAAGAAGTGTTACATAAACTCTTTCTTCCTTTTTTGTTCCTTATATATAAGGATGATGTGCTATTCAACCCAAAATTTCTGTACTGTAGTAGTATAGGGTTCTTTTCATTACTCGCTTTGGGCTAGAAACTGAAGATCTGGTAAAGCTTGAGTTCGCCGGGTTGGGTTCTAATAATTAATGAAAGATGTTATCATATTCACACAATTCTATTAGATACGAAATCTAGAAACCTCTTTTCTTGGTTGTATATAACGGGTTTTTCTTCGGATCCTTTGAGTTCAAGGAATGGATTAGTAGTACAATAATAGGAGTAGATAGTATTTGACCAAAGAAAAAAAGGAAGAATCAATCAATATTCGTGATGCAACCATTGTCGTATTACAGCCAAAGGTTCTTTTCCTTCTTGACCTAGATACAAGAGAGGGATTCCCTAATATGGAAAGGCGGCATGTAGAACCTAAAAGGAAAAGATAATAGAATGACTAGTTTTAGAATTGAGTTGTCCCGAAATAAAGCTTTTATTTCGTCCAGCGATCGTGCGATACTTTTTTCTTAGCATTTGTGAGATATTATGTACAATTAAAGAGCCTACGACTTTTTTTATGAGGTTAAAGGTGTTGTGATAAGGTCCTTTGCTCCAAAAAGGAAACTTGATTATATACAATTGAAAAAGAAATGATCAAAATAGAAAAGATTTTCTATTTGATTCCATAGTGATTAAAAAAGAGTTTACTTTATGAAATGAATGAAATTCCACTACAAAGTTTTTTCTTTTTACTTGACTCAATAGTTGCTCAACGAATCTGTTGATTCAAAATAACGGAATCGGTAGATGTTAGAGATGATGGATCACTAGATCAATCTTTTTTCTACTTCTGTCACCCTATCTTTGTTAGTGCCGTCTATAATGATTGATGAATCAAAAACTTTTCATTGGAGCAGATTTTGTCAGTTTTTTTTTTTATGTAAACTTAGGTAAATGTTTTATCACCATATGTATAAAAAGACCGTATCTTATTTAGCTCCTTTATGCCTACTCTAACTAGTTATTTCGGTTTTCTACTGGCGGCTTCAACTATAACTCCCGCTCTTTTTATTGGTCTGAGCAAGATACGACTTATTTGAAATGAATTGAATGAACAATTAATAAAAAAACCTTTTTCTGTGAGATTCTAGGTATTCTATAGTGACTTCCCGCGTCAATTGTCAATTCTTGATCATTGAGATTCATTATTGCTTCGGATTTATATTTAAGAATAGATATTACCTCTCTTTTTCCTCTTTCAAACAAACCGAAATGATTGAAGTTTTACTATTTGGAATCGTGTTAGGTCTAATTCCTATTACTTTGGCTGGATTATTCGTAACTGCATATTTACAATACAGACGCGGTGATCAGTTGGACCTTTGATTAAGTAACATCTCGTTTTTGATTGACCTCCTCCTTTTTTAATTCAAGGAGGCCAAATTAAGGTTGCTGTTTAAGTTGGTGGAGTTATTTCATTGTAATTCGAGAACAGAATCACGCTCTGTAGGATTTGAACCTACGACATCGGGTTTTGGAGACCCACGTTCTACCGAACTGAACTAAGAGCGCCTTCTTATCACAATAGATAAGACCATAAAAAAGTATTATCTTTGTAGGCCTAATATACTTTGTATGTCTATAGTATCATAATGTATGTACAATTAGGATCGATCTCAATTACTGTCCACGGGAAAAGTAATAGGTAGGGATGACAGGATTTGAACCCGTGACATTTTGTACCCAAAACAAACGCGCTACCAAGCTGCGCTACATCCCTTTCAATTGGTATACAGTGTCATTGTAGAGACTCCCTGTCTTGTTTTCCACATCATTATTTCCCCCCTATAATAAAAAATTTCGCTTGCAATTTGTTCTTTTTGGTCTCATATAACATATAATAAAAGAATTATTTACATATGAAATCCGTCGGATAGAGAAATGAATATTTGTCGGTAATACTCAGGAAGAGGGGGGCGTCTTTTTCTGTTTTAAGGAAAGGGAAATCTTATCTACCGGGTCGTTGTATATATCTATTTTTGTTAGGGATTTCACTTACTAATACAAGTGATCCTTAACCACATATGCATCTGATCATATATGTATTACAATAAAGAAGGAGAGTTTGCAATGCGAGATATAAAAACATATCTCTCTGTGGCACCTGTGCTAAGTACTCTATGGTTTGGGTCTTTAGCAGGGCTATTGATAGAGATTAATCATTTATTCCCAGATGCGTTGACATTCCCGTTTTTTTCATTCTAGTTATTGACATGGGAAGGGATGAAGAAGATTAGTGAGATAATAAATTATCTGTGACTAATCCTTCTTCCTCTCTTTGTTTTATTCTTTTTTCCTATTTTCAAAATATAGAAGGACAGAAAAGGAAAAAACAAAAGTGGATTCAATCTCAGTGAAACTTGGGTTAGACTCAAAGGGCCTAAGAAAATAGAAATAAATGGGATCTAGGGAAACTAAAGAAATCATACAAGATATTTAAATGAAATACTGTATGTACTAGGATTCAAAATAATTGATAGTTATAAATTGTTGTATTACTTATTCTTTATATTACTCTATTGATTGCAACAAAATCTTTTGAAATTTGATTTCGGGTCGAAAATCAAAGAGTTGGGTAAATCCAAAATTCAAGGGAGGTTCATGGGCAAGGGTAAAGATGTTAGAGTCAGAGTTATTTTGGAATGTACCAGTTGTATACGAAACCGTGTTAATAAGGAATCATCGGGCGTTTCCAGATATATTACTCAAAAGAATCGACACAATACGCCTAGTCGATTGGAATTGAGAAAATTCTGTCCCTATTGTTGCAAACATACAATTCATGGGGAGATAAAGAAATAGACCGAACCAGAGGTAGAGGGTGTGTGTGCTACCCTTCGAAGTAACAAGAATAAATTACATATAATATATAGAAACAAATCAAATCCTATTTCAGTCGGATCAAAAAAGAATTCGAATTCAGAAATAGGATTTTCGGGATAAGGAATAAACAATGGAAAAACCCAAGCGACCTTTTCTTAAATCCAAGCGATCTTTTCGTAGGCGTTTGCCCCCAATTGGATCGGGGGATCGAATTGATTATAGAAACATGAGTTTAATTAGTCGATTTATTAGTGAACAAGGAAAAATATTATCTAGACGAGTGAATAGATTAACCTTGAAACAACAACGATTAATTACTATTGCTATAAAACAAGCCCGTATTTTATCTTCGTTACCTTTTCTTAATAATGAGAAACAATTTGAGAGAACCGAGTCGACCCCTAGAACTACTGGTCCTAGAACCAGAAATAAATAGGCCGCCCATGCCTCAATTGAATAAAAATTCCAACCCGAACCCCAACTCTGGTTGGTGTTTTGTTCAAAAATTCGAGAATCTAGATTGTATTGTCATGTCATAAGAAAAAAAGAATTGGGGAAGAAAAAGAGAAAGTCCTTAATTATTATTATGGAAACGTGTTAATTTCTTTTTACTACTTTATTATAGTAATTTATACCCTACCCTCCCGGAGTTCATTCTCCGGGGAACTCCGTTTAGATCATTCTGGTGGATTCCTTACAATCCCCTTATTTAATGATCTCGTTGGAAATCATGTAAAGACAATTCCTATTTGATATAGCTATTTGTGCAAGTATTTTACGATTAAGAAGTAACTGCCCCTTGCGCAGATCATGTATTAATCGACTATAACTATAAGATATCCTATTCTCACGAATTACTGCATTTATACGAGTGATCCACAAACGACGAAAATCTCTCTTTTGCCTGCCCCTATCCCGATGAGCCGAAACTAAAGCTCTCATTTTCTGTTGAGTCATAGTTCGAGTAAGTCTTGAATGCGCCCCTCGAAAGGTTGATGCAAATAAACGCATTTTTGTTCTACGTCTCCGAGCTATATATCCTCGTTTAATTCTGGTCATTGAATCAAATGAAACTTTGATGAATAACTAATTGATTTCTTTTCTTTCAGTCATTCTTTCCCCCCCTAGTCTATTAATAACAAAACTGATTCTTCCGATGTATAAAAAAAAAATTCCAATGGCTTTTGCTACTATGACCTTCCCAACCACGATTTTTTTGAGGCATTTCATTTCACCTCGAAATAAGAAATTGTATTGATACTTGGTATCAAAAAAAAAGTAAATAAAAAACGAAAAATTGTGGGTTCCATCGTTTCTATGGTTACGGTTTAAACGGTGAGGTCCTTTCTATACACCGGAGCCTCTTACCTATTTAGTAACTTGTACAGTTCACACTCTTTGGCTCTACCCATGAATTATCCAGTAATAGGTCTTTTCACAACTAGATCTACCCATACAGTAACGGCATTTCATTATGAAGGTTGGTTAGGTAGCTGACCCTGTTAGTCCGTTTTTGCAAGAATGGGAGCATAATCTTTCTGCTTCTAAAATACCATTCCATTCCCCCGCTTAATGGATAACCATTTGCTACCAATGGGGAGTTGCTTCTCATCTCCAGTTGAGATGATTGGATTTATACCAAAGGAAACCATAAATTTCATACACAATAGAGGTCCTTTTTTCGATAGTGATATGGGGTTTTTCCATTCCTATTCATTGGTACCGATCATTGATACTGTCAAAAAAATCTCCTTTCTTTTGTTCCAGTTCATGATCTGAACGAGTCGCACATACACCCTAGTACATGTTCCTCGACGCTGAGGACATCCCCGAAGGGCGGGGGATTTTGTGACATTTCTGATTGGCTGTCTTGTATTTCTAATAAGTTGTTTAATAGTTGGCATGCTGGATCGTATACAGAATGGGCTGGTTTAGATCGATCCTAACCGGATGATTATGAATTCCTCTCGTTTCATTGAATATTTTCCCACTACCACTTTTAACCTCGGTAAGAAAATAAAATAGGAAATAACATAGCTCAGTCAATTATGGTTCGAAACGGAATGGAATCACAGATTTACGTGAAGTCCCCGGTATTTTCGACCGCTACAAGATCAACAATTCCATGAGCTTGGGCTTCTGTTGCTGACATAAAAACGTCCCTTTCCATGTCTTCGGATACAACCCATAATGGATTGCCCGTTCTTTGTACATAAACCCTTGTGAGGGTTTCGCGAAGTTTCAGCAGTTCTTCCGCTTCCAGGACAAATTCTCCTGTTTGTGCCTCGTAAAAAGAGCTAGCAGGTTGGTGGATCATTACCCTGATGATATAACATAATGAATGCTTCCTCTGTCTCAATGATAGAAAGAGACAAGAAAAAATCGAATTGAAGAACCGTACAGGCATTTTTTGCGCATTGCATACGGCTCTAGAATGGAATCTACTTTTACCTAAAGTGGAGGATCTATCAAACCCAGATCGGTAAATAATCCATTTACCACCCTTTCTTTCGGGAGAGTTAAAAAATACTATGATGGTTCCGTTGCTTTATATATTTATCTCGTCTGTAATTCAGCAATCCCAAAGTTTCTTTTTGATCCGATCAAATAGGGAAAGGATAATCTTGTGTATGTTTTTTCATTTTAATACTATTTCGTAACAGAAATATAGGAAAGAGCCCTCTGATGTGTGATGTGAAAACAAAAAAGTTTGTGACGCTGAAATCGAACCCCGATAGATAAAATCAAATCAGAAATTCCTTTTGTCTCATACTACTCTCTCGATACGGAATCTCATGTTATAAAAGAACAATGATGGTTTGCTCATATCGAACTCGAAGTGCCATGCTATTATTACTTTATTTTTCATATTTTATCTGGCGAAGGCATAGTCTTCTTTTTTCTCTCAAATAAAAAACTCATTGGCGCCAAGCGTGAGGGAATGCTAGACGTTTGGTAATTTCTCCTCCGACCAGGACGAAAGACCCCATTGAAGCGGCTAATCCCATGCATATTGTATGTACATCTGGTTGCACAAATTGCATAGTATCATACATAGCTATTCCGGGTGTTACCCACCCACCGGGGGAGTTTATAAACAAATAAACATCTTTTGTATCATCCTCTATAGTGAGATATATCATGAGACCCATAAGTTGATTTGCGATCTCGCTATCGACTTGTTGGCCTAAAAAAAGTATTCTTTCTCGATGAAGTCGGTTGATTAGGACAAAATTGTATCCCTTAGGGACCGTACACGCACCTTTAGATGCATACGGTTCAAAAAAAAAGAATCAATGTGTCGATTCCAGCCCTCTTTATTTTCCCCTTTTTTCATAGGAGGATTTTTCTAACTCCTAATGAATGAAGGGCCTTTAGTCTTCTATTTTTCAAGAAAGCAGAGCAGGGTTTTGACTCACTTACCCCTAAAAAGAGCTCACTAAATTTACCCTCATTGATATATTGTTTCATCGAAATCCAATTCCGATTACGATGTCATTTTCTTGTTCCGGAATGGGCCTCTTCAATTCGTTTAGGTTTATGCTCTACTCCGGGGAAAGATTTACCCGACCTCTATTTGCACATATAGGACAAATGATCCCAATACCGCTTCTTTTGTTTGCTAATACTTTTTTTATTCATTTTATGTCTTCCGCTTCCGCCAATCACTGGAAAAGTATGATGACTCACTCCGTCGATTGATTGGCGGTTTGAGGTCGCTGGTATAATATAGGAATTCTTTATGATACAAAAGGTAATCATACATATTTTACCGATTGGGTTTTTTTGAACGGAGCCTGGATACTTCATTTTTTTGGTCCAACCAAGCCAACCATAAATTCTTCTAATTGAAAAATGCATATTGATCCCCCAAATAAATTGCTCTAATTGCACTTCACGCTTCAAATTATTGATGGTTCAATCAATCTTTCTTGGGTGAAACAGAGGATATCTCGATCGGGGGAGAAAACGGGGAAATCCCATATGACCCAATATGTCTGACAAGTCGCACTATACGTCAACCCAAACCGAATCTTCCTCTCCAGGAATCCGAAAAGGTACTTTTGGAACACCAATAGGCATTAAATGAAAGAAAAAGGTTTTTAAGTACTAAAATTTCACTTTGATGTGGAAACGTAACAACGGGTTTTCTTTTTTTCATAATATTTATGTTTTCGGGTTTTATCCATAGATTGTAAAGTTCATCGAAGAAGATGGAATGAATAAAAAAAATTATTATGAATGAGCTGCGATGTTCAAATGATGAACAAGCATCTCTAATTCACTCATCTAAAATGGGACCCATCCCCCCATTGCGTATTGGTACTTATCGGGTATAGAATAGATTTGCTTCTCTTTGTTCCTACGAACAGAATTTTTCTGTTATTACCAACGGAATGCAATATAAATGCACCCTTGCTCCGAGATAATCCATTGAAAAGGAGAAGTCCATAGCATAAGCAGAGTCTTTTCCAATGCGATAAAGTAACATAGTATCTATTTTTCTTTGATAAAGGGGTATTTCCATGGGTTTGCCTTGGTATCGTGTTCATACCGTTGTATTGAATGATCCCGGCCGGTTACTTTCTGTCCATATAATGCATACAGCTCTAGTTTCTGGTTGGGCCGGTTCGATGGCTCTATACGAATTAGCTGTTTTTGATCCCTCTGACCCAGTTCTTGATCCAATGTGGAGACAAGGTATGTTCGTTATACCTTTCATGACTCGTTTAGGAATAACGAATTCCTGGGGTGGTTGGAGTATCACAGGAGGGACTATAACGAATCCGGGTATTTGGAGTTACGAAGGTGTGGCCGGGGCACATATTTTGTTTTCTGGCTTGTGCTTCTTGGCAGCTATCTGGCATTGGGTATATTGGGATCTAGAAATTTTCTGTGATGAACGTACAGGAAAACCTTCTTTGGATTTGCCCAAGATCTTTGGAATTCATTTATTTCTATCAGGGGTCGCTTGCTTTGGGTTTGGCGCATTTCATGTAACAGGCTTGTATGGTCCTGGAATATGGGTGTCCGATCCTTATGGACTGACTGGAAAAGTACAATCTGTAAATCCTGCGTGGGGTGTAGAAGGTTTTGATCCTTTTGTTCCGGGAGGAATAGCCTCTCATCATATTGCAGCAGGTACCTTAGGCATATTAGCGGGCCTCTTCCATCTTAGTGTCCGCCCGCCTCAACGTCTATACAAAGGATTACGTATGGGTAATATTGAAACTGTCCTTTCCAGTAGTATCGCTGCTGTCTTTTTTGCAGCTTTCGTTGTTGCTGGAACTATGTGGTATGGTTCAGCAACAACCCCGATCGAATTATTTGGTCCTACTCGTTATCAATGGGACCAAGGATATTTCCAGCAAGAAATATATCGCAGGGTTAGCGCTGGGCTAGCCGAAAATCAGAGTGTATCAGAAGCTTGGTCTAAAATTCCCGAAAAATTGGCTTTTTATGATTACATTGGTAATAATCCAGCCAAAGGGGGATTATTCCGAGCGGGTTCAATGGACAGCGGGGATGGAATAGCCGTTGGGTGGTTAGGACATCCTATCTTTAGAGATAAGGAAGGCCATGAGCTTTTTGTACGTCGCATGCCTACTTTTTTTGAAACATTTCCAGTAGTTTTGGTAGACGGAGACGGAATTGTGAGAGCCGATGTTCCTTTTCGAAGGGCAGAATCCAAGTATAGTGTCGAACAGGTAGGTGTAACTGTTGAGTTCTATGGCGGTGAACTGAATGGAGTCAGTTATAGCGATCCTGCTACCGTGAAAAAATATGCTAGACGTGCTCAATTGGGCGAGATTTTTGAATTAGATCGTGCTACTTTGAAATCCGATGGTGTTTTTCGTAGCAGTCCAAGGGGTTGGTTCACTTTTGGGCATGCCTCATTTGCTTTGCTCTTCTTTTTCGGACACATCTGGCATGGTGCTAGAACTTTGTTCAGAGATGTTTTTGCTGGTATTGACCCAGATTTGGATTCTCAAGTGGAATTTGGAGCATTCCAAAAACTTGGAGATCCAACTACAAGGAGACAGGTAGTCTGAGACAACATTGCTCCGGTTTCTTTCGACTCTATTTTCTTTTTGTGATTTAACATAACATAAGGTACTGGAGAAATCTTGATTTGAATCACCTTTTTTTCTTTGATTCTTGTCCTTTCTTTATCTTATCTGGGAGCTGATCCCAAATGAACAGGTGTGGAAGCTATAATTGTAAACCACGATCGAATCTATGGAAGCATTGGTTTATACATTCCTCTTAGTCTCGACTCTAGGGATTATTTTTTTCGCTATCTTTTTTCGAGAACCACCTAAGGTTCCGACTAAGAAATAATTTTTCATTATCTCAATTGAAGTAATGTAATGAGCCTCCCTATAGGGAGGCTCATTACATTACTTCAACTAGTCCCCGTGTTCCTCGAATGGATCTCTTAGTTGTTGAGAGGGTTGCCCAAAAGCGGTATATAAGGCGTACCCGGTAAAACTTACAAGTGAACCAGATATAAAGATGGCGACTAGGGTTGCTGTTTCCATTATTATATAATTTCAAGACCACAATGGATCTATGATAAGATCGTTTATTTACAACGGAATGGTATACAAAGTCAACAGATCTCAACCAATGCAAGAGTATTTATGGCTACACAAACCGTTGAGGGTAGTTCTAGATCTGGTCCAAGACGAACAAATGTAGGAGCTTTATTGAAACCGTTGAATTCGGAATATGGTAAAGTAGCTCCTGGATGGGGAACTACCCCTTTGATGGGTGTCGCGATGGCTTTATTTGCGGTATTCCTATGTATTATTTTAGAGATTTATAATTCTTCTGTTTTACTGGACGGGATTTCAATGAATTAGGTCCATAATAACCATGAAATCCTGGCTTTTCAATAGAAAATGAATTACTTA
>JAJJMC010025869.1:65525-72299 GCA_023531435.1 Papaver californicum
GAACCTGCAGATCCGTTTGCTACTCCTTTGGAAATATTACCCGAATGGTACTTCTTTCCCGTATTTCAAATCCTTCGCACAGTACCAAATAAATTGTTGGGGGTTCTTTTAATGGTTTCAGTACCGGCGGGATTATTGACAGTACCCTTTTTGGAGAATGTTAATAAATTCCAAAACCCGTTTCGTCGTCCAGTAGCTACAACCGTCTTTTTGATTGGGACCGCAGTAGCTCTTTGGTTGGGTATTGGAGCAACATTACCTATTGATAAATCTTTAACTTTAGGTCTTTTTTAAATTGACTCAACCGTGAAATAGAAATAAAAAAACGACGTGTGTATCTAGGGAGGATTCACTTTGAAGCGACTATTCCCTAGATACACCTATTCAACAAAATTCTAGATTTACCCAAAATATATGGATCCTACTGAAGACCCAAAACCTATTTTATTTTTTCTTTCTAAAAAGGATTAAATCATTCCAATGGATTCAAAAAAGAAAACTTGTTCTTTGGTAAATCAATTGCGAAACGCTTTTGTAGAATATCTAATATCTGTTTTACATCTTCTATGCGAAAATGATCTATTTTCATAAGATCTTCTTGACTCTTATTCAAAAGGTCTAATAATGTATATATATTGGACCTTTTGAGACAATTATAGATCCTGGGAGACAATTCTGATTGGTCAATAAAAATACATTTCAATGCTATTTCTTTTTTGCTTTTGCTTAGTTTATCCAATTTATTCTGAAAGGTAAAAAAGGGTATAGTAACTATGTTTTGATTGTCCTCTAAATTTGTGTCACGTTCTTCCGCATGTAGAAAGGGTATAAATAAATCGATCAAATTACGGGAGGCCTCGTGAAGTGCTTCTTTAGGAGTTAAACTTCCATTCGTCCATATTTCTAGAAAAAGTATTTCTTGTTTTTCATTTCCATTCCCATAAGAATGAATACTATGATTCGCATTTCGAACAGGCATGAATACTGCATCTATAGTAAAACTTCCATCTTGTGCATTATTTGGTGTTTTCATCCGATATCCACGATTCCTCTCGATTTGTAGTCCAATACACAAATCCATTGGTTCCGTTAGGCTAGCTATATGCTGTGTAGTATCAACAATTTCCACAGAAGGCGGTGAGATGATGTCTTGAGCAGTTACGTATCCAGGACCCCTGACGCAAATGGATGCGTCGCGAGTTCCATACAGATTACTTCTTAATACAATTTCTTTCAAATTCATTAAAATTTCATGTACGGATTCTTCAATACCTACTATAGTAGAATACTCATGTGGTATTTTGTCAGATTTTGCACGTGTGATACATGTTCCTTCTATTTCTCCAAGCAAAGCCCTTCGCATCGCGATGCCTATTGTATCGGCTTGACCCTTCATAAGCGGAGACAAAATAAAACGGCCATAATAAAGACGCTTACTGTCTGCTCTAGATTCAACACACTTCCACTGTAGTGTCCGAGTAGATACTGCTACTTCCTCTCGAAGCATAGTAATTTTTTTTGATCAGATTATTGAATCATTTTTTTCTCTTGAAATCTGTTCCATTCTTATTTCTACACACGTCTTTTTTTAGGAGGTCTACATCCATTATGTGGCATAGGGGTTACATCCCGTACGAAACTTAATAGTATACCACTTCTACGAATGGCTCGTAATGCTGCATCTCTTCCGAGACCAGGACCCTTTATCATGACTTCTGCTCGTTGCATACCCTGATCGACTACTGTACGAATAGCATTCCCTGCTGCGGTTTGGGCAGCAAACGGTGTCCCTCTTCTTGTGCCCCTGAATCCACAAGTACCGGCGGAGGACCAAGAAACCACCCGACCCCGTACATCTGTAACTGTTACAATGGTATTGTTGAAACTTGCTTGAACATGAATAACTCCTTTTGGTATTCTACGTCCAGTCTTACGTGAACTAATACGTCCATTCCTACGTGAACCAACTCTTGGTATAGGTTTTGCCATCTTTTATCATCTCATCAATATGAGTCAGAGATATACGGATATATCCATTTCAGGTTAAAACAGATCCTTCATTTTATTTGTACGTTGGGTCCTTTTTCGAAGGATTATCCTTGTCTCTGTTTATGTCTCGGGTTGGAACAAATTACTATAATTCGTCCCCGACGGCGAATCAGTCGACATTTTTCACAAATTTTACGAACAGAGGCCCTTATTTTCATATTTGTCATTCCTTACCTTAATTCCGAATCTACTCCTTGGAAGAAAATAAGTCTCTTGGAATTTTGAACCTCGAGTTGTATCCCCACGAAAATAATGTCGAAAAAAATACACCTAATCGTTCGAATCTTTATTGCGGAGTCTATAAATTATACGTCCCCTTGTTGAATCATAACGACTTACTTCTATTTTGACTTTATCTCCTGGTAGTATCCGTATAAAACTACGTCGGATCCTTCCTGAAACATAACCTAGAATCAGATCTTCATTATCTAAGCGAACCCGGAACATGCCATTGGGAAGTGATTCAGTAATTAAACCTTCATGAATCCATTTTTGTTCTTTCATTTCAGGTAACCCCCTTGAAGTATCAACTAATGGAGGAGGAGTGATATTAGGCAACCAGTCCTTCCTCTTTTTTTTTTTTTTCGCAATATAGGAAGTTACCAATTCAATTCAGATATCAGAAAGATCACCATATATAACACAAAATTTCTCCTCCGATTCCTTCTAGCCGAGCTTCTCGGTCTGTCATTATACCTCGAGAAGTAGAAAGAATAACAATCCCCATTCCTCCTAAAATCCTAGGAATTCGTTGAGAGTTGGAATAGATTCGTAGACCGGGCCGGCTGATACGTTTTAAAATTGTTCTATATGGCCCTTTCCTATTCCTTCTATGTCGAAGGGTTGAAACCAAGAAATTTTTGTTGCTTTCTCGATGTTTTCTCACGTTTTCGATAAAGCCTTCTCGTAGAAGGATTTTCACAATGTTTTCGGTAATATTCGTAGATGCTATTCGAACCGTTCCTTTTTTATCCATGTCAGCATTTCGTATCGAAGTTATTATGTCAGCAATTGTGTCCCTACCCATGATGAACTATAATTATTGGTGCCTCCGAGTTTTAATATAATCAACATGCTCGTTATTTTTTTTATTATAAAGTTAAGGGATATACGTGATACATAATCTACAAAATTAATTTAATTCATTCCCAAGACCCTACTCTATCATATCACGGGCTTGTCTATTAGTCTTTATTCTAGATAGTATTTATAATACCTCAGGAGCTAATGATACTATTTTAGTAAAATTCAACTGTCTCAATTCCCGAGCGATCGCACCAAAAACCCGAGTTCCTTTTGGATTTCCTTCTTGATCAATGACAACTGCGGCATTGTCATCATATCGTATTATCATACCGTTGTCACGTTTAAGTTCTTTACATGTACGTACAATTACAGCTCTGATCACCTCTGATCTTTCTAGAGGCATATTGGGCACTGCTTCTTTGATTACAGCAACAATAACGTCACCAATATGAGCATATCGACGATTACTAGCTCCTATGATTCGAATACACATCAATTTTCGAGCCCCACTGTTGTCCGCTACATTTAAAAGGGTTTGAGGTTGAATCATATCATTATTTTTTATCGTTTCTTTCAATGCAAAGAAAGGGCAAAAGAAAAAAGAAATATTTTTTGTCCAGAAAAAAAGGCCTGCGGTTGTTTGTTTTTTCATCACAAAGACTCCTTTCCTTTGGTTGCACATCCCTATTCTGCAATAAGGAATTGAGTTCGTATAGGCATTTTGGACGCAGCGATTGAAATAGCTTCTCTGGCTACAATTTCTGATACTCCACCCATTTCATAAAGTATTCGACCCGGTTTAACGACAGATACCCAATATTCGGGAGATCCCTTCCCCGAGCCCATACGCGTTTCTGTAGGTCTTAATGTAACAGGTTTGTCTGGAAATATACGTACCCATATTTTTCCACCACGACGCGCATATCGTGTCATTGCTCGTCGCCCTGCTTCTATTTGTCTAGATGTGATCCAGGCCGGTTCAAGTGCCTGAAGAGCATATCTACCGAAACTAATATGATTGCCTCGGTAAGATATTCCCTTCATTCTTCCTCTATGTTGTTTACGGAATTTGGTTCTTTTGGGGTTATAGTTGATGGTTGTTTGTTATTCTCAATTCCATCTCTACTGCAGAACCGGACATGAGAGTTTCTTCTCATCCAGCTCCTCGCGAATGAAATGATTCCATAATATTACGAATATGTATTGAATTTCTAATAGACTGAATCATAGGTTTTTTGAGATCTAATCTGTCACGTAAAAATTTATATATCTTGGGTTTTATATACAACCGGAAATATACCTCTAGAATATAGAATTTTTTTTACGAATCTTTATTTTGACCTTTATTGAATCCAAAAAACTTAGCAATCCAATAAGGCCTTCGCGGGCGAATATTGACTCTTTCAATATCTGTTTAATTCGTAGGGTCAGTCCTTGACCTCTCAGAATAAATGAATAGGTTTCCTGGTTCTTTCCGCCATCCCACCTAATGAATCATTAGGATTCGTTTTCAATGGAATCTTCTGCAGTCATAGGTTCCGTCGTTCCCATCACTTCTTGGTTAATGGCTAGGCCTGAACTCTGCAACGGAGCTCCTAATTCAATTTGTTGTTCCTGAGTCAATCTACTCAGTCTTTATTGACTCGAAGCTCTCTTTTATTTGTATTTCTTTTTCCTATGAACCGGATTCATTTAATGATTAATTATGATTATGGCCGAATCCATATTGATGCTTTATTACACTGCCT
The DNA here is from genome assembly GCA_023531435.1 of Papaver californicum. Lineage (NCBI taxonomy): Eukaryota > Viridiplantae > Streptophyta > Magnoliopsida > Ranunculales > Papaveraceae > Papaver > Papaver californicum. Next base: position 70,349 of record JAJJMC010025869.1, read on the forward strand.
TTGTATGAGATTATTCATAGACCATACATATTGGAATCATATATCATTGATATTCTCCTTCTCTCTTTCTCTCCCCCTTCCATTTATCCACATCCTTTTTTTTGTTTCACATCACAATCCACGATCAGATTGGTTTTTCTTTTATGTATATGTAATATAAAAAAGATTTCAGTTGCTACAACGATATGATCAATACATCATATAGTGACTGTTTCTTTGGATCCCGATAATACGAAGCAATGAGCTGGTTATTAGTTACATAGTTCTTAGTTCAGACTTTGGGGCCGTCCTTTCCTTTTTTAATCTAATCTAAACTAAAAAAACCGACGAGTCACACACTAAGCATAGCAATTATACCAAAGGGTCAATCTAATTTTTATTTAACCCTATAGAATTAGAAGATTTGAAATTAATCATTTTAGATTAAAGAGAAAAAAATGAAAGGTTTTTTTTGTCCAGTGCTAGATAGAAAAGTAAAAGAAGAGATCTTTGATTATTTCTCGTCTGCAAATATCCAAATTTTTATGCCTAATACCCCATAAATAGTCCGAACTGTATACGAACAATAATCAATTTTAGCTCGAATGGTTTGTAGGGGAACCCTGCCTTCTCTGATCCATTCGACACGCGCAATTTCTTTTCCGTCGATACGTCCTGCAATTTGTACTTGAATTCCTTTTGTATCTGCTTGCTCAGTTAATTCAATAGCTTTTTTCATTGCCTTTCGAAATGAAACTCTATTTTTTAATTGCCCAGCTATAAATTCGGCAAGAATATTAGGGTCTCCATAGGGTTTTGCAATTCTTGTAATAGCAATGTTGAGTTTTCGGTTCACAGAATTAAAACCTTTTTGTACATTGATCTGTAATTCTTCAATTCCTCTCGGTTTACCCTCTATTAACCATTTTGGAAATCCCATATAGATTATGACCTGGACCAGGTCGATTCTTTTTTGAATCTCTATACGCGCAATTCCCTCTACACCCGAAGATATTCTCATATTTTTTTGTACATAATTCTTGATACAATCCCGTATTTTTTGATCTTCCTGTAGACCCTCAGAATAACTTTTTGGTTGTGCAAACCAAAGGGAATGGTGCTTTTGGGTTGTACCAAGTCTAAAACCAAGTGGATTTATTTTTTGTCCCATACACCCTCGCTTTCTTCATTAGCCCATTTTAGTCTTTCGTGCTCTACCATACATAGATACCTCTCTCTAACATCCGTATATTTATCTATATATACATATCCCGTTTTTCTTAACCATATGAAATAGTCTTGATCTTTAGATATATCTTTCAATACAATAGTTATATGACAGGTGGGTCTTTTGATCGGATAACTACGTCCTCGAGCTCGAGGCTTTAACTTTTTCACAATAGTACCCTCGTTGACTTCGGCTTGACTAATGATTAAATCTGTTTCCTTGAAACCCATATTGTGACTAGCATTTGCTGCTGCTGAATAAACCAATTTAAAAATAGGATAACATGCTCGATAAGGCATGAGTTCTAGTATCATAAGTGTTTCCTCGTAGGAACGCCCACGAATCTGATCGATTACTCTTCGTGCTTTGTGAGCAGACATACATATATGTTGACCTAAAGCGGATACTTCCACATCTGGGTCCCTCTTTATCATAAGGTTAACCTCCCACTAATGAACGACGAGCACCCATATTAACTTTATTATTATTAACATTAACGACGAGATTTATTATCGCTTCTCGCATGTCCCCGGAAATTTAGAGTAGGTGCAAATTCTCCCAATTTGTGACCCACCATACGATCTGTTATATAAATAGGCAGATGGTCTTTTCCATTATGAATAGCAATTGTATGGCCGATCATTGTGGGTATAATGGTAGATGCCCGGGACCAAGTTACTATTATTTCTTTTTCCCCCCTGATGTTGAGCTTTTCAATTTTTGCTAATAAATGATTAGCAACAA
>JAJJMC010025874.1:0-10716 GCA_023531435.1 Papaver californicum
GACAGATCACTCCTAATTACTTCTTGATTCGATGCTTTATATGTCCGACACCTGTTTCCTTATCTTCAAAGACTTCTGTGATCTCGATCATTAAAATAATAGAGTAATTATTACAATTTACTTTCTCGATCATCTATCATTTAATGCTATTTGTTTTATTCGATACTGTTCAGCTTTCTCGATCTTATGTGTCATTCATGCAATTTATCGCTCAGATGTCAGGAAACTTCTCGTCTCTTTTTGAAATTTGATATCTTTAATAGTGATCCTGTGTTTCTCGCCTTTCTTAATCTGGTTGCTTCTTAACTTGATCTTCTTCCACGTGTCATGCTTCTTTAATTTATTAACAATTTGCCCCCTTCTTCTCTTTTTTACAAAATCATCCAGCGGTCGATCCGAGATTTTTTTTGAAAAATAGAGAAGGACTTATTGTTTTTAACATTTCAGTTTCTTTTCCACACGTTATCCGGTTTTTCCGCTGGCATTAACTGTATGAGTATGCTACTGATTTTTTCGGCTCTGTATTTATTGCTTTTATACACATGATTATGTCAGTTACACTTTTTCCAATGAAATCAAATCTTTTCCGATTATTTTGTTTTCCCATCTTGTGGCGTTTACAATTCTTCTTCTTTAAATACTCTGTGACTTTCTGCTGTCTTCTTTTAGTTATTGCACTTTGTCTTCCTTAAACCTTTCAAATTTTCCCCACTACTCAGGAGTTCTGTTCTCGTTCATTGGTTTCTTCTCTACTTCAATTTGACCACTGTTAACTTCTATTCTTCATGTAAGTAACTTTATTTTTCTTGATTCAAAATTTTCTTTTCATGACTGTGGGTCTATCGATGTAAAAAGATTGTAATTCCCTGGTTATTTATGAATGAGTAAAAAGCCCTTTTTTTTTTTTTTTTTTTTTTTACACTGTATTTATTGCTAGGTAATTTCTTCATACATTAATTTTTTCTTTCTTATGCTTCTTTTTGCTCAGATCTTCATTATGTCTCCAAGAAAATCTGATGCTGCCAGCAATCAAGGTGAAAACAGGAGATCGAGTAGGTCTTGTGTTCCTCGAAATGCTGTTTCTCGTCGCGATTCATCCCTTGCTACTCCTACTTCTGCTGCACCTCGTACCATACGTGATTCTTCTCTTGATATTCCTAATGTTGCCCCCAAGAGTAAGCGGTCATTGTCATCTTATAGCTATCGATCTATGGATATTGAAGAATTTAAAAGAAAACATAATCTTCAAGGATTTAAGGTTTCTTTTGTCGATAGTGCTTCCGGTATGATGACCTACGATTTGATGAGAAAATTTCAATATAACCATCATAGATTATTAATTTCTGTTGGTGCCTTGGAAGCTGGTCTTCATCTCCCTCTGTATGAAAAGAACAAACCCTTTCCAGTTCACAGTTCTTGTTACTCGCAGCAGGGCTCCACATACTCAACTTCGATCTATCATACAGTATAATGGCAATTGGTGGCGAATTCTCGATGAATGCACCCTTCGCAGTGAGGGTCGTACCCGTCTTACCTGTTATGTTCCCGATCTTTCAGAACGTGTTCATTATACGCCTGAGAATTTCCAGAATACTTATGGTGATGGTATTACTGTTAAAAATTATGTTAAATGGAGTGTTAGTCCTGTTCGCAAATGCTCCCAAGGGTTTCCTCTACTTCGAGAAGTTGATGACCCCAGAATCAAGGTAGCTCCATATACCAATGCTGACTTTCCTTCGAACGAGAGAATTCGTCGAGAACATGATTATAGATGGTATCGCACCCCTATTCTGATCGAGGGACCTTGGGTATATGGTGACATTCCTACTAGTGAAATTCAGCATCTTCGCAATTGTTTCCCGAACTATTGCCCCTGGAGATTGAACTTTGATGATTATAAATTTGACTTCAAGGTTCGAAATTCTTAATTGATATCATTCCTTTTAGATATAGTGTATCGATCTTTAATGTCTTCTTTAAATGTTTTTACTTTTTTGATTCCAGGTCGATCCTTCTTTGGACATCGGAATCCCCCTTCCTCCACCTGATCGCGGTATTCAAATCGTCGAGAATAGACAGATCGTCGAGAATGAACAAACGATCGAACCCGCAGTTGAGGGTAAAGGAAAACGAAAATTAATTCTCACAGCAGAGAAGAAGCAGAAGAAGCCCAGAACTCTTGAAACTCTCAACTGAGGTTGTAGGAGAGACGGCTTCAAGTTTGAATAAGGGAGAAAGAAGCTCGATTGTTGCTCTTCCATTGGATCAGTCTGATCCTATCGATGCTATTCCAGTTTCCTCGATGCCAGCAGAAATTATGGTATTGGAACGATCCGATCCTATTGTTGCACCTCCTTCTGGTACTTCATCCAACTTTTATAACATCGTTTCTCCACTACCTTTTGATTTCGTGCTTGATTCCCCTGTACCTGATAATGGTGCATTGGAAACTTTTGCTGGTCTTCCTCAAGAAGAGGGAGATGATATTGTTATTGATGAAGATATTGTTGATGTAGTGAATGAAGTAACTCATGTTGAAAAAGAGAATTCGTTGGAAAAGGATAATGCTGAAATAAATCCGATTGATGGCGTGGAGAATATGAATGTTGGAGCCAACACCTCTGTTATTGAAGAAATAAATGTTATTGATCGTACTGAAAAAGAAACCTCTCCTCCTTCTAATATGATCGTTCCTGGTGTTTCGATCCCTTCTGAAGTCGAAGGGACTACTGGAGTAATTCTAGAATCGATCGCGCCTTCTGATGATTTGGTTCGATCTACTTCTGTTGCTGTTGAGGTCGATACTACAATTCCAAGTGTCGACCCTTGTACTCTGAAGTCTGTTTCCGATCAAATCTCCCGTGAAGGTTTTAATTTAGTTGGTGATGAAGAAGAAGCCTACAAATGGTTTCTTTCTCAGGGACTTTGGAATGTTTCAGCAGATCCTGAGAGTATCAAATCTGATTCTGGCTTCATGTCTCGATTCCGGAATTCACTTAGTGCGATTCCTTTGGATGAAACTCTGGATGCATGGTCTAAGAGTGATATTCTCGATCAGATATCTCCTATGAAGCCTCCTCCTACCTTTAATGAAATTTTGAATGTTTCCGATAGTTCGTTATATTCACTTCCACAACAAGCTTTAGCCCAACTTCAATATGGTAATGAATGTCTATTTAGCGGTTATAAATTTTATAAGGCTCGAGCTACCATGATGGGATTAATATTTAAGAAAGAATCAGGGGAGATGGAGGAAAAGAATGCTTCCTTACAACAAGCGAATGATGAATTGCAACAGCAAAATAATTTTCTTCAACAACAACTTCAACAACTTCAACAACTTCATCATCAACATAATGATCAATATCAACAACAACAGGAACATCTCCAAACTATTGAAGGTCATAATCAAGATCTTCAGAATCAAAATCAAGGTTTATTTTTCATTCCTTTTCAATTACTCTTTTATTAACTTGATTTATATGAAACATTTAAATTTTATAGTAGGTTCAGTGGAAAATATGGAGACTCTATTTAGGTTCGATCGTAGAATAGTACAATTGAATAATCATGCAAGGGAAATCTTCAAAGAGATGAATGTGGTTAGAGAAAAACTGACTCAATTGAACGATAGTTTTGATTTAGCCACTTGGAGGCGTAATAAAGCAGAATCAAAATATCGAGAAGTTGTAAAATTGCTAACTCAAAAAGAATTAGAGTTTAAATCTGTTGTCAGAGGTACATTTTTGGTTTACCTAATTTTATAGTTCTTGATATCATAAAATTTGTCTAATATTTTCCTGTATTTTCAGAATTGGAGAAAAAATTTAATGAAGCTAAGGATCGAGCAATACAAGTAGAAACTGAGCTTAATACAGCGAAAGATTCAGTGAAGAACATCACACAAGAGTTAAAGACTTCTGAGCATAATGTGACGCTTAGCGCCCTAAAAATTGAGAGTTTACATGCTCGAATATCTACTGAACTTTCTAAAATTAATGCTCGTGAACAAGAGATTGACTCATTAGTTGCAGAACTAAATGAAGAGAAAAATCAAAGATCGCGTCTTAGTGCTCAAATAGAAGCAAATCAGCAAAAGATCGAAGAGCTTCACAAAGAAATCAACTTTGGGCGTGATTTCGTTCAATGGGTCAGGCAGGATGCTAAAGCAAAAATTGCAGTGTCCTTCAATACTGCTTTAGATCGTGCATAATCCGATCCTTCAGTGCTTAGTAAGCGCGCTTCTGTGCCTGCAGTTCCTCCTCCACCATCTCGATCCAGTCTTCCCGATATCCGATTATGTCCTTTGTAATTTCATTTACTGTTAACTCCACTATCTTGTACTTTGTTTATCTTTCATTGATTTTCTTTTGCATCCTTTTGATATGCCTTTAATGTTGTTTCCTGCTTTTTGTGTTAACATTGCATTGTTATTTACGGATGGTAAAGCTTTAAATATTGTGCATTCCACGGATGCTGTAAAATTTCTCCTTGCAAATTCTGAAGATAGTACGATCCTTGGCCTGCTGATGCTTGAATCACGTATGGACCATCCCATGTTGGTGCGAATTTTCCTGCACTCTTGTCCCTTCGGTATTCTGTTATTTGTCGGAGGACATATTGACCTTGGACAAAATTTCGGGATTTTACACGTTTATGGTATTCTCGAGCTAATCCCCTTTGATAATTTTCCATCTTTTGGAGTGCCACCTCTCTTTTTTCTTCCAAGTCATCCAATTTTTGTAACATGAGATCTGAATTAAGGTTTTTCTCCCATGCTTCTGTTCTGGTTGTAGGAAAAATAACCTCTGTTGGTATTACAGCTTCTGTTCCATAAGTAAGAAGATAAGGTGATTCTCCGGTTGAAGTTTTTCTTGTGGTTCTATATGCCCATAATGTGTTATGTAATTGTTCGCACCATTTATTATAATATCCATCCAATGTTTTCTTCAGATTTGTTGCGATTGTTTTATTCGTGGATTCTGCTTGCCCATTGCTTTGTGGGTAAAAAGGTGTAGACTTATGTTTTTGAATATTATATGTTTCAAATAACATATCGATATTCTTCCCTTGGAATTGTTTTCCATTATCAGAGACTATCGCTGCTGGAATCCCAAACCTACAAATGATATTCTCGAATAGAAATGTAAAAACATCAGTGTCTCTGATTCGCGCAATTGCTTTTGCTTCTACCCACTTGGTGAAATAATCAGTGGCCACAATTAAGTATTTTCTTTTCTTTGTGCCTTCAGCTAATGGTCCGACTATATCAACTCCCCATTTCGCAATTGGCCATGGACTAAGTATTGAATTTAATTCCGTAGCTGGTGCTTTGATTTTCTTACCAAATCGTTGACATTCTTCGCACCTTCGAACCATTTCTTCCGAATCTTTCAACATGGAAATCCAATAATAACCCTGCATTTTGGCTTTTAACGCTAGCGATCGTCTTCCACTATGGTTTCCTGCATCTCCATAATGTATTTCTTTGAGAATTCGTAATCCTTCTTTTTGTGATAAACATCGAAATAATGGTCCAAGAAAAGAATGTCGATAAAGAATTCCATCTCTAAGTTGGTAACTGTTTGACTTAAGTTGAATTTTCCTTGCTTCTTTAGAATCTGTTGGTAACACTTTATTTTGTAAATATTGATGTATCGGGGCTCTCCAATCTGGCTCACTTAGTTGATCATTTTCTTGTTGCGATGTAGATGTGGCACTTTGTATGGCTGAGTCATCGATACCATCTTCCTCTATGTTATTTAATACTTGTGCTCTTATGGATGGCTCGTATATTCTCCCAATTTTTAGCGCTTTAGTATTTGGGTCATTTATCATGGACGAGATATACGCCAGTGCATCTGCATGTCGATTTTTTCACGAGACAAATGTCGAAAAATAATATTTGGAATATAAACTGTTAAGCTTTGTACAAGATTTTTGTATCGTTCCAAGTCCTCATCGACCGTTTGATATTTTAACTCGATCTGTCTAATCACCAGCTGCGAGTCACTTGTGAGTCTTACATCACTTATTCCTAGTTCAATAATGAGTTTGAGAGCATGGACCACTGCTTCATATTCTACTATGTTATTTGTATGTTCTTCGAACTCAAGTCGAAATGAGTGTACCATACGTTCTCCCTTTGGTGCTGTAATCACGATACCTATTCCTGCTCCTTCTTTATTTCGCGACCCATCAACAAAAACCTCCCATCGTTGTGAACTATTTGAATCTAGAATATCTACTGGTTCTTCTTCTTCACACCCCGGAAGTCCTTGAATTTCATACTCTTCCTCGATTGGAAAATCTGCCAAAAAATCAGCTAGAACTTGGGATTTCTGCGCAGTTTGTATCTCATAAACAATGTTGTATTGTTCTAGCTGAGCGTTCCATTTTGCTATTCTTCCTACCTTCCCTGTATTCTTTAAAACTGATTGCAATGGTGCTTTGGTTAATATACGAACATAATGAGTAAGAAAATAAGTGCGTAACTTCTGAGTAGCAAATACCACTGACAAAATTAATTGTTCAATCTTGGTATAATTTCTTTCTGCTGAATTCAGAGTCTTACTGATGTAATATATTGGTTTCTCAATCTTATCATTCGTTCGCACCATTATTCCACTAATTGCATTTTCTGTTGCCGCTATGTACAAAGTTAACATTTCTTCTGGTTCTGGTTTTTGTAATGCTGGTAACGTGGCAAGATGTAATTTTATACGTTGAAATGCTTGCTCACAATGATCGTTCCATTCAAATTTATTTTTCTTCTTAAGTACATCAAAAAAGGGTTTACATCGTTCTGATGATCTTGCAATAAATCTACTCAATGCAGCCAAACACCCATTTAACTTCTGTACACTTTTTATACTGTTTGGTGATGGCATATCTGTCATTGCTTGTATTTTTGCCGGATCAACTTGAATTCCATCTTTTGTAACCAGATATCCCAAAAATCGCCCTGATGTAACACCAAAAATACACTTCTCTGGATTTATTTTCATCTTATACTTCCGTAGTGCACCAAAAATTTCAGCCAGGTTCCGTAAATGATCACCAGATAACTTACTTTTTACTAACATGTCATCCACATAAACTTCCAAAGTTTTTCCGATCCATGGTTTGAATATTGCATCCACTAGGCGTTGATATGTTGCTCCTGCATTCCGTAGTCCGAATGGCATTCTAGTGTAACAATACAATCCTCGCAGAGTAAAAAACGATGTGTGTTCCTGATCTGCTTCTGCTAATGCTATCTGGTTATACCCAGATTGTCCATCCATAAATGATAACATCTCATGTCCTTCAACAACATCTACTAACTGATCAATGTTTGGGAGTGGATAACTATCTTTTGGACATGCTTTATTTAGATTGGTAAAATCTATACAAATTCTTACTCCACCGTTCTTTTTCGGGACAATTACCATATTAGAAATCCATGTGGGGTATCGTACTTCTCGAATGAACCCTGCACCTAAAAGCTTTGTTAATTCTTTTTCCACTGGTTCATGATATTCTGGTACGACCTTTCGTATCCGTTGGCGAAAAGGAATTGCATCAGGATGTATTTTTAACTCATGCTGGAAGATGTTGGGGTCAATTCCCGGCATGTCTTCCATTTTCCAAGCGAACACATCTATATATTCACAAAGCAATTTAACTATCTGTTGTTCCAAATCTGTTTTTATTAATGTCCCAATTCGCACTTGCTTGGGGCATTCTGCAGTGCCAATATTTATGACTTTTGTTTCCTCTACTGGGGTGAAGACTGGTTTTGGAATCCCAATTGGAGTTGGGGTTCCCTTTAATTGCTACATCGTCCCTTTTTTTTGCTGGGCTTCCATATTTTCTCGATTTTTGCTACTCTCTCCTTTTTCACTTTCTGTTTTATTTTTTGCATTTTTTTCTAAGTATTGGTTTATTTCTTCTTCTTTTGCTTTAATTCTTTGTTCTTTTTTCTTTTTATATTGTAAATGCTCCCGTTCCTCATTTATTCTTGTTTCTGCCATTATACAAAGCTTAGCATCTTCTTGATCACCCTTTATCTCCATCTCTCCTCGTGGTGTTGGAAATCGTAGATATTGATGATAAGTTGATATTACACCCTTTAATTGATGAATCCATCGTCTTCCAATTATAGCATTGTACGGGGAAGGTGCATCCACAACGCTAAATCTTGTCAGAATGTTGATTGGTCCGGCTGAAACTTCAAGATCAATGTCTCCTTTTGGTTTAGAAGATATTCCATTAAATCCATAAATGACGAATCGTGAAGTGATGAGTTGATCTTCTTTGAAACCCATTTTACAAAATGTATTGTAGAACATCACATTCAATGAACTGCCCCCATCCAAGAGTATTTTCTTGACATTCCAACCAGATATCAATAATGTTAACACAAGAGGGTCATATGCATTTCAATTTCTTGGTTTACTTCTTGTGCAGAAAATGTTAATGGATGTGCCATCCAATCTTCCCATAATTCTACTTGCCTTCCTTGAACTCTAAAGCCTCATGGTTCCGAATTCTCTTGCACAATTTCTTGTTGATTGCTACATTCAAATCTGTATCACACTTTTCCACACATGAGATCATATTAATAGTTTGTTTGTTATATGGAATATGTATTGCTTTGCCTTCATCATCTTTCTTTGTTGGTTCAATTTTTTGAATAAATTCCTTCAATTCTCCAGCATCAACCATTCTTTGTACCAATGCTATAAAATTTCTACAATTGTTTGTTGCATGCCCTTTATAATTGTGGTACTCACAATAGTCTTTTGAATGTTGCGTAAATTCCGGTTGATTTCCCTTTGTTATTGGCCATTGAAAGTCTGGTCGATTCTTCAAGATGTTAAATAACCTGAAATATGAAACATTAAGCTTGGTAAAAGTTCTTTCTCGAAATTGTTGAGCAAAGTTTTTTCCATTCCCTTGTCGAGGATGTTTTAATTCTTTTGATTCAACTTTTGGAAGACATTTCCTTTTCTGTTCTGGTAATTCTTCAACTGAATTTGTTCTCCTTGTATTTCCTTGATTTTCAGAATTAATTCTCGATCCTTGCTCATGTATATCTTGGAGTCTTGCACATGTTTCTATTATTTCTCTCAATTTGCCTTCAGTTTTTGGATTATTTCGATGGATTTCAACAAAGGGCTGACTCTTCCGATCTACAATCCCCCATTTATAATGGTTTATAGCTGTCATTGGGTCTAATTCACCTACTGCTTGACATATTGAATGCCATCTAGTTGTATATGATCGGATCGATTCTTCTGGCCATGACATTAAAGAATAAAGTCTGTCCTCCCCTGAATCAATTGGTCTGTTATACATGTATGCCTCTAAAAATTTCCTGACCAATTGTGCATAATTATTGATAGAATTTTCCGGTAATCTGTCGTACCACAATAATGTTGTTCCTGTTAAACTTGACGGAAAACATCTGCACATGATCGCTTCATGATCGTCCCATCGCGACATCACTCGGTTATAATACTTTAAGTGCGATGTTGGATCCTTGGTACCATCGTAACATTCGAACACTGGAATATTATATTCTCTTGGTAACGATACGCGCGTTAAATGTTGCGCTAACGGTGTTCGCTTTGCTTCTTTCAATACCTCTTCTATCCTTCCCCCCTCTTTATTTTTTAATCCTTTAATTTCCTCCTTCATTTGTTCCATCGCTTCCAAACATGTTTCCCATTGGGTTCGTTGAAAGTCATTCTCCTGTTGTCTTCTTACTCGAGATGTTGATCCTACTAACACTATTCTTTGATCTGGATTACGTTGTTCATTTCTTGTTATTTGTCTATTCGACATTGCCTCTTGATTTCATATTCTGGTCACAGTTGGTCTTTGCTCTCGCTGAATTACATCTTTTAAAACTTGATTTTCGGTTGCTAGTAACTCAATTCGATGGTCGCTTGCTCTTTGTTCCTTTCTTATTTCCTTTATTTCTTCTAATAGGTCCTGTATTTGTCGTGTCTTTCTTTGAGAACTCTCATGATCTGAAGAGAAATTCTGAACCACTGTATTTGACATTAATTCTTGACTTGGGGTATGATTTCCCTCATTACTTTGTTGTTGTCCTGAGTCACTCCCTTCCTCTTGTCTATTTTCCGAGCCTTCATTACTATTTTGGTTCCCAGAATTTGCGTCTTGAGTCATATTTCTAGAATCTGTTGTTCCTTTACTGTCTTTCGCCCTCTCGATTGCTTTCCTTCCTCGATATCTAAAAATATTTTCTCAAATTAGTCAAATGAACTCTTATTCACTAAATCATGAAAGATTCTAACTATTATTTTAACCGTAAATTCTTCCTATCACAAGTCTAACTTTTCTGTCTTTATAAAAAATTTTGTTTCATATTTTTATCTACTTTTTTCCTCATAAAGCATTTTTCATGTTAATAAAGTATACTTATGTAAATAAACTTTACACTCATTTTTCGCATCTTGTAAAATTGAATTTCCCAATTTTTTTTTTTTTTAAAATTCTTTCAAGCACATGCGTTCTTTTCTTACCAAAAATTTTTCTTTCCTGAATGATTTAGTTTCGACATTAAATCCCTTTTTCATTCATCAGGTAGGATAAATCCTTTAATCATCCCTGTTTCTAGCGCCAAATTGTTTATGCCAAAAAATCCTTTCGACTAAACAACCAATCAAATTCTTGGATACAATTTACATAACTAAGATCGAGTAA
>JAJJMC010025875.1:0-11668 GCA_023531435.1 Papaver californicum
ATCTTTTTTTCATAAATTGTTTAAGCTCAATACAATAAATCATCTAGGTTATGTAATTTCTGGGTTTATAATCTTTACACCTTTTCATTCAATACAGAAATTCAAACATTATACAATTACTTCTCATAGGTTTGTACCTAAAAATTTCTTCTCCTCCCTCTCTCAGGTTTTTTCTTCCTAATTTTTCCGTCCTCCATTCGTTGTTTGATCTTCTCTATTTATAGATCTATTTTTCTGATCGCTCTTTATACCACGTGTCGTTTTCTTCATCCTAGTCATCGATTCTGGATCAATTCTTCTCTGGGTCGATCCATCTTGTTTCGATATGTTTATCATCCTTGTACTTTATCTTTATTTGGTGCGATCGCATAGATGACAGATCGTTCTTTACAGCTTCTTGGTTCGATACTTTATATGTCCGACACGTGTTTCTTTATCCCTTAAAACCTCTGTGGCCTCGATCATAGAGTATTTATTATAATCTGCTTTCTCGATCATTAAGATAATATAATAATAATTATCTTTTACTTTCTCGATCTTTAAAAGAATAGAGTAATTATTATCTTTTACTTTCTCGATCATAAAATAATATAGTATTAATAACTATTTGCTTTCCCGAACAGCTATCAATCAATACTGTTTGTCTTATTCGTTGGTGTTCAGCTTTCTCGATCTTATGTGTCACTCATGCAGCTCCTCGCTCAGGAAACATCTCATGTCTTTCGATATTCGATATCTTTGATAGTGATCCTGTGTTTCTCACCTTTTTTTAATCTAGATGCTTCTTTGCTTGATCCTCTTCCATGTGTCGTGATTCTTTAATTTACTAACAATTTGCCCCCTTCTTCTCTTTTTTACAAAATCATCCAACGGTCGATCCGAGATTTTGAAAAATAGAGAAGGACTTGTCAGTTTCTTTTCCGCACGTTCTCCGAGTTTTCCGCTGGCTCTGTATTTATTACTTTTATACTCATGATTATGTCAGTTACACTTTTTTCAAAAAAAAAATTTTCGATTATCTCGTTCTCCCATCTTGTGGCGGTTACTATTCTCCTCCTTTAAATATCCTGTAATTTTCTGCTGTCTTTTTCTCTTTTAGTTACTGCACCTTGTTTTCCTTAATCTTTTCAAATCTTCCTACTACTCAGGAGTTCTGTTCTTGTTAATTGGTTTCTTCTTCACTTTATTTTGACCATTGTTAATTTCTTTTCTTCATGTAAGTAACTTTACTTTTCTTGATTCAAAATTTTTCTTTTTATGGCTGTGGGTCTATCGATGTAGTGAGAAGATTGTGATTCTCAGGTTATGCATGAATAAAAAGGCTCTTTTTTACACTGTAATTATTAATAGGTAATTTCTTTATATGTTAATCTTTTCTTTCCTTCGTTTCTTTTTGCTCAGATCTTCAATATGTCTCCAAGGAAATCTGATACTACCGGCAACCAGGGTGGAAATAGGAGATCAAGTAGGACTTCTTCATCTCAATATGCTGTTTCCCGTCGAGATTCATCTATTGCTACTCCTTCTCCTGCTGCACCTCGCACCGTACGGGATTCTTCTCCCGATATTCCTAATGTTGCCCCCAAAAGTAAACGGTCAATGTCATCTTATAGCTATCGATCCATGGATATTGAAGAATTTAAAAGAAGACATAACCTTCAAGGGTTTAAAGTTTCTTTTGCGGATAGTACTTCCGATATGATGACCTATGATTCGATGAGAAAATTTCAATATACCCATCATAGATTATTAATTTCTGTTGGTGCCTTGGAAGCTGGTCTTCATCTTCCTTTGTATGAGAAAAATAACCCTTTCCAATTCACAGTTCTTGCTACTCGCAGCAGGGCCCCGCATACTCAACTTCGTTCCATCACACAGTATAATGGTAATTGGTGGCGGATTCTCGATGAATGTACCCTTCGCAGCGAGGGTCGTACCCGTCTTACTTGCTATGTTCCCGATCCCTCAGAACGTGTTAATTATACGCCTGAAAATTTCCAGAATACTTATGGTGATGGTATTACTATTAAGAATTTTGTTAAATGGAGTGTCAGTCCTGTTCGCAAATGCTCAAAAGGGTTTCCTCTTCTTCATGAAGTTGATGATCCCAGAATCAAGGTAGCCCCACGCACTAATGCTGATTTTCCTTCGAATGAGAGAATTCGTCGAGAACATGATTATAGGTGGTATCGCACTCCTATTCTGATCGAGGGACCTTGGGTATATGGTGATCTCCCTACTAGTGAAATTCAACATCTTCGTAATTGTTTCCCGAACTATTGCCCCTGGAAATTGAACTTTGATGATTATAAATTTGACTTCAAGGTTCGGAATTCTTAGTTGATACCATTTCTTTTATTTATAGTGTATCGATCTTTAATGCCTTCTTTAAATGTTTTTTTTTTTTTTTTTTTTTATTATTATTTTAACTTCAGGTCGATCCTTCTTTGGACATCGGAATCCCTCTTCCTCCACCTGATCGTGGTATTAAAATCGTCGAGAATAGACAGATCGTCGAGGATGAACAAACGATCGAACCCTTAGTTGATGGTAAAGGAAAGCGAAAATTAGTTCTCGCAACAGAGAAGAAGCAAAAGAGGCCTAGAACTCTTGAACTCTCAACCGAGGTTATAGGAGAGATGGTTCCTAGTTCGAATAGGGGAGAAGGAAGCTCGATGGTTGCTCTTCCATTGGATCAGTTTGATCCTATCGATGTTATTCCAGTTTCCTCGGTGCCAGCAGAAATTGTTGTATCGGAACGATCCAATCCTATGGTTGCACCTTCTTCTGGTACTTCATCCAATTTTTATAACGTTGTTTCTCCACTTCCATTTGATTTCGTACTTGATTCCCCTGTACCTGAAATGGTGCATTGGAAACTTTTTCTGGCCTTCCTCAAGAAGAGGGAGATGATATTGTTATTGATGATCTTATTGATGTAGTGAATGAAGTATCTCATTCTGAAGAAAAGAATACATCGGAGAGAGATAATGCCGAGATACTTCCAATTGGTGGTATGGGAAATATGAATGTTGAGGCTGATATCGCCATTGTTGATGAAGTTAACATTACTGATCGTACTGAAGATGAAAACCCTCCTTCCAGTTCGATCCCTCCTTCCAGTTCGATCCCTCCTGAAGTCGAAGGGACTTCTGAAGTAATTGTAGAATCGATCGCCCCTTCTGAAATTTTGGTTCGATCTCCTTCGATTGCTGTTGAGGTCGATACTTCAATTCCAAGTGCTGATCCTTCTACTCTGAAATCTATTTCCGATCGAATCTCCAGTGAAGGTTTCAATTTAATTGGGGACGAAGAAGAAGCATATAAATGGTTTCTTTCTCAAGAGCTTTGGAATATTTCATCTAATCCTGATATTATCAAATCTGATTCTGGCTTCATGTCTCGATTCAAGGATTCACTTAGTGCGATCCCCATGGATGAAGCTTTGGATGCATGGTCCAAGAGTGATGTTTTTGAGCAGAGATTTCCTGTAAAGCCTCCTCCAACCTTTAATGAAGTTTTGACTCTGTCTGATAGTTCATTATATTCACTTCCACAACAGGCTTTAGCCCAACTTCAATATGGTAATGACTGTCTGTTCAGTGGTTATAAATTTTATAAAGCTCGAGCCACCATGATGAAATTGATATTCAGGAAAGAATCAGTGGAGATGAAGGAAAAGAATGTCTCCTTACAACAGGTGAATGATGAATTACAACAGCAAAATACTCTTCTTCAACAACAACTTCAACAACTTCAACAGCTTCAACATCAATATAATGATCAACATCAGCAACAACAGGATCGTCTCCGAATTATTGAAGATCACAATCAAGATCTTCAGAATCAAAATCAAGGTTTATTTTTCATTCCTTTTCAATTACTATTTTATTTACTTGATTTATATGAAACTTTTAAATTTTATACTAGGTCCAGTGGAAAATATGGAGACATTATTTAGGATCGAACGTAGAATGGTACAATTGAATAACCATGCAAGGGAAGTTTTCAAAGAGATGAATGTGGTTAGAGATAAACTGACTCAACTGAACGATAGTTCTGATTTAGCCATTTGGAGGCGTAATAAAGCAGAATCAAAATATCGAGAAGTTGTAAAATTGCTAACTCAGAAAGAATTAGAGTTTAAATCTGTTGTCAGAGGTACATTTTTGGTTTAACTGATTTTATAGCTCTTGATATCATAAAATTTGTCTGATGTTTTCTTGTATTTTCAGAACTGGAGACAAAGTTAAATGAGGCTAAGAATCGTGCAACACAAGCAGAAACTGAGCTTAACTCAGCAAAAAATTCAGTGGAAAAGATTACTCAAGAGTTAAAGACTTCTGAATATAATGTGACTCTTAGTGCCACAAAAATTGAGGATTTACATGCTCGACTATCTACTGAACTTTCTAAAATCAATGCTCGTGATCGAGAGATTGATTCATTAACTGCACAACTAAGTGAAGAGAAAAATCAATCATCACATCTTAGTACTCAAGTAGCAATAGATCAGCAAAAGATCGAAGAGCTTCATAAAGAAATCAACTTTGGGCGTGATTTTGTACAATGGGTCAGGCAAGAAGCTAAAGCGAAGATTGCGATGTCCTTCAATACTGCTTTAGATCGTGCAAAATCCGATCCTTCAGTGCTTAATAAGCGCGCTCCTGTGCCTGCAGTTCCTCCTCCACCATCTCGATCCGGTCTTCCTGATATTTGATTATATTCTTTGTAGTTTCATTTTCTGTTAACTCCTCCATCTTGTACTTTGTGTGTTTTTTCAAAGATTTTCTTTTGTAACTTTTAGACTTGCCTTTTATGCTGTTCCCTGCACAAGAAAATATGATTAAGTAATCTTTTTGGCTATCATATGATTTTCTAAGTCCCATGAATTGAAGTACTTTTTACCTCAAATCATGTTGTTCGAGATCCCACACATACGAAACAAACCCGGGCCAGGGGTAAGATACAGGGTTGGTCCCGAACTGCACTCTGAAAATTGATAAACCAATAATTAGGAACCCCTTCTTGATAAGAATTTTATTGTTAATAAAATTCTCTAAGGATAATGTTCACCTTTTGTGTATGATTATGTCGTCAATCGTAACGATATCCAGAATATGATGTTTCTGGATTGATTTTGAGCGCTCAGAGTATACGAAATTCCGAGATTAACGGAATTTTGATTATCATGGTAATCTCCAAGATTTGATATTCCTGGGTTCAAAGTATATGACATCCCGGGATTAATGGAATTATAAAATTCTCCATGGTACGATGCTCCTGGAGTGGTTATAAAAGAAATTAATGAATTAATTGTTTATGTACCTGCTTTTTGCGGTGTTATTCACAGATAGTAAAGCTTTAAGTATTGTGCATTCCACGGATGCTTTAAAATTTCTCCTTGCAAATTCTGAAGATAGTACGACCCTTGTCCTGCCGGTGCTTGAATCACATATGGTCCATCCCATGTTGGTGCGAATTTTCCTGCTCTTTTGTCCCTTTGATGTTCTGTTATTTGTCGGAGGACATATTGACCTTGGACAAAATTTCGGGATTTTACACGCTTATGGTATTCTCGAGCTAATCCCCTTTGATAATTCTCCATTTTTTGGAGTGCCACTTCTCTTCTTTCTTCCAAGTCATCTAATTTTTGTAACATGAGATCTGAATTTAGGTTTTTCTCCCATGCTTCTGTTCTGGTTGTAGGAAAAATAACCTCTGTTGGTATTACTGCTTCTGTTCCATAAGCAAGAAGATATGGTGATTCTCCAGTTGAAGCTTTTCTTGTGGTTCTATATGCCCATAATGTATTATGTAATTGTTCGCACCACCTATTATAATATCCATCCAATGTTTTCTTCAGATTTGTTGCGATTGTTTTATTTGTGGATTCTGCTTGCCCATTACTTTGTGGGTAAAAAGGTGTAGATTTATGTTTTTGAATATTATATGTTTCAAATAAAATATCGATATTCTTCCCTTGGAGTTGCTTTCCATTATCAGAAACTATCGCTGCTGGAATCCCAAACCTACAGATGATATTCTCGAATAAAAATGTAAAAACATCAGTATCTCTGATTCGCGCTAGTGCTTTTGCTTCTACCCACTTGGTGAAATAATCGGTAGCCACAATTAAGTATTTTCTTTTCTTTGTGCCTTCAGCTAATGGTCCAACTATATCGACTCCCCATTTTGCGAATGGCCATGGGCTAAGTATTGAATTTAATTCCGTAGCTGGTGCTTTGATTTTCTTACCAAATCGCTGACATTCTTCGCATCTTCGAACCATTTCTTCCGAATCTTTCAACATGGAAATCCAATAATAACCCTGCATTTTGGCTTTTAATGCTAGCGATCGTCTTCCGCTATGATTTCCTGCATCTCCGTAATGTATTTCTTTGAGAATTCGTAATCCTTCTTTCCGTGATAAACATCGAAATAATGGTCCAAGAAAAGAGTGTCGATAAAGAATTCCATCTCTTAGTTGGTAGCTGTTTGATTTAAGTTGAATTTTCCTTGCTTCTTTAGAATCCATTGGTAATTCTTTAGTTTGTAAATATTGATGTATCGGGACTCTCCAATCCGGCTCACTTGGTTGGTCATTTTCTTGTTGCGATGGAGATGTGGCATTTTGTATGGCTGATTCATCGATACCGTTTTTTTCTATGTTATTTAATACTTGTGCTCTTATGGATGGCTCATATATTCTCCCGATTTTTAGGGCTTTAGTATTTGGATCATTTATCATGGATGAGATATATGCCAGTGCGTCCGCATGTCGATTCTTTTCACGAGACAGATGTCGAAAAATAATATTTGGAATACAAACTGTTAAACTTTGTACAAGATTTTTGTATCGTTCCAAGTCCTCATCGATCGTTTGATATTTTAACTCGATCTGTCTAATCACCAGCTGCGAGTCACTGGTAAGTCTTACATCACTTATTCCTAATTCAATAATGAGTTTGAGAGCATGGACCACTGCTTCATATTCTACTATGTTATTCGTATGTTCTTCGAATTCAAGTCGAAATGAGTGTACCATACGTTCTCCCTTTGGCGCTGTAATCACGATGCCTATTCCTGCTCCTTCTTTATTTCGCGACCCATCAACAAAAACCTCCCATCGTTGTGAACTATTTGAATCTAGTATCTCTACTGGTTCTTCTTCTTCACACCCCGGTAGTCCTTGAATTTCATACTCTTCCTCGATTGGAAAATCTGCCAAAAAATCAGCTAGAACCTGGGATTTCTGCGCAGTTTGTAACTCATAAACAATGTTGTATTGTTCTAGCTGAGCGTTCCATTTTGCTATTCTTCCTACCTTCCCTGTATTCTTTAAAACTGATTCCAGTGGAGCTTTGGTTAAAATACGGACATAATGAGTGAGAAAATAAGTGCGTAACTTCTGAGTAGCAAATACCACTGACAAAATTAATTGTTCAATCTTTGTATAATTTCTTTCTGCTGAATTCAAAGTCTTGCTGATGTAGTATACAGGTTTCTCGATTTTCTCATTCGTTCGCACCATTACTCCACTAATGGCATTTTCTGTTGCTGCTATATACAAAGTTAACATTTCTTCTGGTTCTGGTTTTTGTAATGCTGGTAAGGTGGCAAGATGTAGTTTTATACTTTGAAATGCTTGCTCACAACGATCGTTCCATTCAAATTTATTTTTCTTCTTAAGTACATCAAAAAAGGGTTTACATCGTTCTGATGACCTTGCAATAAATCTACTTAGTGCAGCCAAACATCCATTTAACTTTTGTACACTCTTTATACAGTTTGGTGATGGCATATCCGTTATTGCTTGTATTTTTGCTGGATCAACTTGAATTCCATCTTTTGTAACCAGGTATCCTAAAAATCTCCCTGATGTAACACCAAAAATACACTTTTCTGGATTTATTTTCATCTTATACTTTCGTAGTGCACCAAAAATTTCAGTCAGGTTTCGCAAATGATCACCAGATAACTTGCTTTTTACTAACATGTCATCCACATAAACTTCCAAAGTTTTTCCGATCCATGGTTTGAATATTGCGTCCACTAAACGTTGATATGTTGCTCCTGCATTTCGTAACCCAAATGGCATTCTGGTGTAACAATACAATCCTCGTGGAGTGAAGAACGATGTATGTTCCTGATCCGCTTCTGCTAACGCTATCTGATTATATCCAGATTGTCCATCCATGAATGATAACATCTCATGTCCTTCAACAGCATCTACTAGTTGATCGATGTTTGGGAGCGGGTAACTATCTTTTGGACATGCCTTGTTTAGATTGGTAAAATCTATACAAATTCTTACTCCACCGTTTTTCTTCGGGATAATTACCATATTAGAAATCCATGTAGGGTATCTTACTTCCCGAATGAATCCTGCACTCAAAAGTTTTGCTAATTCTTTTTCCACTTGTTCATGATATTCTGGTGCGACTTTTCGTATCCGTTGGCGAAAAGGAATTGCATCAGGATGTATGTTTAATTCATGCTGGACGATGCTGGGATCGATCCCCGGCATGTCTTCTATTCTCCAAGCGAACACATCCATATATTCACAAAGCAATTTGACTATCTGTTGTTCCACATCTGATTTTATTAACGTCCCAATTCGCACTTGCTTGGGGCATTCTATGGTGCCGATGTTTATAATTTTTGTTTGTTCTACTGGGGTGAAAACTGGTTTTGGAATCCCAATTGGAGTTGGGGTTCCCTTTAATTGCTACTTAGCCCCTTTTTGTGGCTGATTTTCCAAATTTTCTTGATTTTTGCTATTCTCTCCTTTGTCACTCTCTATTTTACTTTTTGCATTTTTTTCTAAGTATTGATTTATTTCATCTTCCTTTGCTTTAATTCTTGATTCTTTTTTCTTTTTATATTGTGAATGCTCCCGTTCTTCATTTATTCTTGTCTCCGTTATTACACAAAGTTTAGCATCTTCTTGATCACCCTTTATCTCCATCTCTCCTCGCGGTGTTGGAAATCGTAGATACTGATGATAAGTTGATACTACACCTTTTAATTGATGAACCCATCGTCTTCCTATTATAACATTGTACGGGGATGGTGCATCCACAACACTAAATCTTGTCAGAATATTGATCGGTCCGGCCGATACTTCAAGATCAATTTCTCCCTTTGGCTTGGACGATACCCCATTAAATCCATAAATGACAAATCGTGAAGTGATGAGTTGATCTTGTTTAAAACCCATTTTACAAAATGTATTGTAGAACATCACATTTAATGAACTGCCCCCATCCAAGAGTATTTTCTTGACATTCCAACCAGATATCAATAATGTCAACACAAGAGGGTCATTATGCATTTCAATTTCTTGATTTACTTCTTGTGCAGAAAATGTTAATGGATGTGCCATCCAATCCTCCCATAACTCTACTTGCCTTCCTTGAACTCTAAAGGCCTCGTGGTTCCGAATTCTCTTGCACAACTTCTTGTTGATTGCTATATTCAAATCTGTATCACACTTTTCCACACATGAAATCATATTAATTGTCTGTTTGTTATATGGAATATGTATTGCTTTGCCTTCATCATATTTTTCTGATGGTTCAATTTTTTGAACAAATTCCTTTAATTCTCCAGCATCGACCATTCTTTGTACCAATGTTATAAAATTTCTACAGTTGTCTGTTGTATGTCCTTTGTAGTTATGGTATTCACAATAGTCTTTGGAGTGTTGTGTATGCTCCGGTTGATTTCCCTTAGTTATTGGCCATTGAAAACCTGGTTGATTCTTCAAAATGTTGAATAACCTGAAATATGAAACATTAAGCTTGGTAAAAGTTCTCTCTCGAAATTGTTGAGCAAAATTTTTTCCATTTCCTCGTCGTGGATGTTTTGATTCTTTTGATTCAACTTTTGAAGGATATTTCCTTTTCTGTTCTGGTAATTCTTCAACTGAATTTGTTCTCCTTGTTTTTCCTTGATTTTCAGAATTAATTCTCGATCCTTGATCCTGTATATCTTGGAGTCTTGCGCATGTTTCTATTATTTCTCTCAATTTGCCTTCAGTTTTTGGATTGTTTCGATGGATTTCAACGAAGAGCTGACTCTTCCGATCTACAATCCCCCATTTGTAATGGTTTATAGCTGTCATAGGGTCTAAATCACCTATTGCTTGACATATTGAATGCCATCTAGTTGTATAAGATCGGATCGATTCTTCCGGCCATGACATTAAAGAATAAAGTCTGTCCTCCCCTGAATCAATTGGTCTGTTATACATGTATGCCTCTAAAAATTTTCTGGCCAGTTGCGCATAATTATTGATAGAATTTTCCGGCAACCTGTCGTACCATAATAATGCTGTCCCTGTTAAACTTGACGGAAAACATCTACACATGATTGCTTCATGACCATCCCATCGCGTCATTACTCGGTTATAATACTTTAAGTGCGATGTTGGATCCTTGGTTCCATCGTAACATTCAAACGCTGGAATATTATATTCTCTTGGTAATGATACGCGCGTTAAATGTTGCGCTAACGGTGTTCGCTTTGCTTCTTTCAATACCTCTTCTATCTTTCCCCCCTCTTTATTCTTTAATCCTTTAATTTCCTCCTTCATTTGTTCCATCGCTTCCAAACATGTTTCCCATTGGGTTCGTTGGAAGTTATTTTCCTGTTGTCTTCTGACCCGAGATGTCGATCCTGCTAACACTATTCTTTGATCTGGATTCCGCTGTTCATTTCTTGATATTTGTCTACTCGACATCGGCTCCTGATTTCGTACTCCAGTCACAGTTGGTCTTTGTTCTCGCTGATTACATCTTTTAAAACTTGATTTTCGGTTGCTAGTAACTCAATTTGATGGTTGCTTGCTCTTTGCTCCTTTCGTATTTCTTTTATTTCTTCTAATAGGTCCTGTATTTGTCGTGTCTTTCTTCGAGAACTCTCATGATCTGAAGAGAAATTCTGAACCACAGTATTTGACATCAATTCTTGACTTGGGGTATGATTTCCCTCAATATTTTGTTGCTGTCCTGAATCACTTCCTTCTTCTAATCTATTTTCTAAGCCTTCATTACTATTTTGATTCCCAGAATTCGCGTCTTGAGACATATTTTCTAGAATTTGCTGCTTCTTCACTATCTTGTGCCTTCTCGATCGTTTTCCTTCCTCGATATCTAAAAATTTCTCAAAAAATTAGTCAAATGAACTCTTATCTATTAAATCATAAGAGATTCTTATTATTATTTTAACTGTAAATTTTCCCTATCACATATCCAATTTTTTCCTCCTTCAAAAAATTTTTGTTTCATATTTTTATCTATTTTGTTCCTCACAAGGTATTTTTCACGTTAATAAAACATACTTATGTAAATAAACCTTATTTTCATATCTTGTAAAATTAAATTTTCCCATATTTTCTTTTAAAAAAAAAAATTTTCTTCCCTAAATGATTCATTAATAAAAAATCCCTTTTTTATTTTTCAGATAGGATAAATCCTTTTTTCAATCCCTGTTTCTAGCGCCAAATTGTTTAGACCAAAAATTCCTTTTGCTAAACAACCAATCAAACTCTTGGATACAAGTTAAATAAATGTAAACGAATAACAGAGAAATCTCTTTAAAAATAATAAAGAATTATCTTTTTTTCATAAATTGTTTAAGCTCAATACAATAAATCATCTAG
>JAJJMC010025876.1:0-5000 GCA_023531435.1 Papaver californicum
TTGTTGCTAATCATTTATTAGCAAAAATTGAAAAGCTCAACATCAGGGGGGAAAAAGAAATAATAGTAACTTGGTCCCGGGCATCTACCATTATACCCACAATGATCGGCCATACAATTGCTATTCATAATGGAAAAGACCATCTGCCTATTTATATAACAGATCGTATGGTGGGTCACAAATTGGGAGAATTTGCACCTACTCTAAATTTCCGGGGACATGCGAGAAGCGATAATAAATCTCGTCGTTAATGTTAATAATAATAAAGTTAATATGGGTGCTCGTCGTTCATTAGTGGGAGGTTAACCTTATGATAAAGAGGGACCCAGATGTGGAAGTATCCGCTTTAGGTCAACATATATGTATGTCTGCTCACAAAGCACGAAGAGTAATCGATCAGATTCGTGGGCGTTCCTACGAGGAAACACTTATGATACTAGAACTCATGCCTTATCGAGCATGTTATCCTATTTTTAAATTGGTTTATTCAGCAGCAGCAAATGCTAGTCACAATATGGGTTTCAAGGAAACAGATTTAATCATTAGTCAAGCCGAAGTCAACGAGGGTACTATTGTGAAAAAGTTAAAGCCTCGAGCTCGAGGACGTAGTTATCCGATCAAAAGACCCACCTGTCATATAACTATTGTATTGAAAGATATATCTAAAGATCAAGACTATTTCATATGGTTAAGAAAAACGGGATATGTATATATAGATAAATATACGGATGTTAGAGAGAGGTATCTATGTATGGTAGAGCACGAAAGACTAAAATGGGCTAATGAAGAAAGCGAGGGTGTATGGGACAAAAAATAAATCCACTTGGTTTTAGACTTGGTACAACCCAAAAGCACCATTCCCTTTGGTTTGCACAACCAAAAAGTTATTCTGAGGGTCTACAGGAAGATCAAAAAATACGGGATTGTATCAAGAATTATGTACAAAAAAATATGAGAATATCTTCGGGTGTAGAGGGAATTGCGCGTATAGAGATTCAAAAAAGAATCGACCTGGTCCAGGTCATAATCTATATGGGATTTCCAAAATGGTTAATAGAGGGTAAACCGAGAGGAATTGAAGAATTACAGATCAATGTACAAAAAGGTTTTAATTCTGTGAACCGAAAACTCAACATTGCTATTACAAGAATTGCAAAACCCTATGGAGACCCTAATATTCTTGCCGAATTTATAGCTGGGCAATTAAAAAATAGAGTTTCATTTCGAAAGGCAATGAAAAAAGCTATTGAATTAACTGAGCAAGCAGATACAAAAGGAATTCAAGTACAAATTGCAGGACGTATCGACGGAAAAGAAATTGCGCGTGTCGAATGGATCAGAGAAGGCAGGGTTCCCCTACAAACCATTCGAGCTAAAATTGATTATTGTTCGTATACAGTTCGGACTATTTATGGGGTATTAGGCATAAAAATTTGGATATTTGCAGACGAGAAATAATCAAAGATCTCTTCTTTTACTTTTCTATCTAGCACTGGACAAAAAAAACCTTTCATTTTTTTCTCTTTAATCTAAAATGATTAATTTCAAATCTTCTAATTCTATAGGGTTAAATAAAAATTAGATTGACCCTTTGGTATAATTGCTATGCTTAGTGTGTGACTCGTCGGTTTTTTTAGTTTAGATTAGATTAAAAAAGGAAAGGACGGCCCCAAAGTCTGAACTAAGAACTATGTAACTAATAACCAGCTCATTGCTTCGTATTATCGGGATCCAAAGAAACAGTCACTATATGATGTATTGATCATATCGTTGTAGCAACTGAAATCTTTTTTATATTACATATACATAAAAGAAAAACCAATCTGATCGTGGATTGTGATGTGAAACAAAAAAAAGGATGTGGATAAATGGAAGGGGGAGAGAAAGAGAGAAGGAGAATATCAATGATATATGATTCCAATATGTATGGTCTATGAATAATCTCATACAAAGGCAGTGTAATAAAGCATCAATATGGATTCGGCCATAATCATAATTAATCATTAAATGAATCCGGTTCATAGGAAAAAGAAATACAAATAAAAGAGAGCTTCGAGTCAATAAAGACTGAGTAGATTGACTCAGGAACAACAAATTGAATTAGGAGCTCCGTTGCAGAGTTCAGGCCTAGCCATTAACCAAGAAGTGATGGGAACGACGGAACCTATGACTGCAGAAGATTCCATTGAAAACGAATCCTAATGATTCATTAGGTGGGATGGCGGAAAGAACCAGGAAACCTATTCATTTATTCTGAGAGGTCAAGGACTGACCCTACGAATTAAACAGATATTGAAAGAGTCAATATTCGCCCGCGAAGGCCTTATTGGATTGCTAAGTTTTTTGGATTCAATAAAGGTCAAAATAAAGATTCGTAAAAAAAATTCTATATTCTAGAGGTATATTTCCGGTTGTATATAAAACCCAAGATATATAAATTTTTACGTGACAGATTAGATCTCAAAAAACCTATGATTCAGTCTATTAGAAATTCAATACATATTCGTAATATTATGGAATCATTTCATTCGCGAGGAGCTGGATGAGAAGAAACTCTCATGTCCGGTTCTGCAGTAGAGATGGAATTGAGAATAACAAACAACCATCAACTATAACCCCAAAAGAACCAAATTCCGTAAACAACATAGAGGAAGAATGAAGGGAATATCTTACCGAGGCAATCATATTAGTTTCGGTAGATATGCTCTTCAGGCACTTGAACCGGCCTGGATCACATCTAGACAAATAGAAGCAGGGCGACGAGCAATGACACGATATGCGCGTCGTGGTGGAAAAATATGGGTACGTATATTTCCAGACAAACCTGTTACATTAAGACCTACAGAAACGCGTATGGGCTCGGGGAAGGGATCTCCCGAATATTGGGTATCTGTCGTTAAACCGGGTCGAATACTTTATGAAATGGGTGGAGTATCAGAAATTGTAGCCAGAGAAGCTATTTCAATCGCTGCGTCCAAAATGCCTATACGAACTCAATTCCTTATTGCAGAATAGGGATGTGCAACCAAAGGAAAGGAGTCTTTGTGATGAAAAAACAAACAACCGCAGGCCTTTTTTTCTGGACAAAAAATATTTCTTTTTTCTTTTGCCCTTTCTTTGCATTGAAAGAAACGATAAAAAATAATGATATGATTCAACCTCAAACCCTTTTAAATGTAGCGGACAACAGTGGGGCTCGAAAATTGATGTGTATTCGAATCATAGGAGCTAGTAATCGTCGATATGCTCATATTGGTGACGTTATTGTTGCTGTAATCAAAGAAGCAGTGCCCAATATGCCTCTAGAAAGATCAGAGGTGATCAGAGCTGTAATTGTACGTACATGTAAAGAACTTAAACGTGACAACGGTATGATAATACGATATGATGACAATGCCGCAGTTGTCATTGATCAAGAAGGAAATCCAAAAGGAACTCGGGTTTTTGGTGCGATCGCTCGGGAATTGAGACAGTTGAATTTTACTAAAATAGTATCATTAGCTCCTGAGGTATTATAAATACTATCTAGAATAAAGACTAATAGACAAGCCCGTGATATGATAGAGTAGGGTCTTGGGAATGAATTAAATTAATTTTGTAGATTATGTATCACGTATATCCCTTAACTTTATAATAAAAAAAATAACGAGCATGTTGATTATATTAAAACTCGGAGGCACCAATAATTATAGTTCATCATGGGTAGGGACACAATTGCTGACATAATAACTTCGATACGAAATGCTGACATGGATAAAAAAGGAACGGTTCGAATAGCATCTACGAATATTACCGAAAACATTGTGAAAATCCTTCTACGAGAAGGCTTTATCGAAAACGTGAGAAAACATCGAGAAAGCAACAAAAATTTCTTGGTTTCAACCCTTCGACATAGAAGGAATAGGAAAGGGCCATATAGAACAATTTTAAAACGTATCAGCCGGCCCGGTCTACGAATCTATTCCAACTCTCAACGAATTCCTAGGATTTTAGGAGGAATGGGG
Source organism: Papaver californicum (assembly GCA_023531435.1). Taxonomy (NCBI): domain Eukaryota; kingdom Viridiplantae; phylum Streptophyta; class Magnoliopsida; order Ranunculales; family Papaveraceae; genus Papaver; species Papaver californicum. The sequence continues at coordinate 4,005 of JAJJMC010025876.1, forward strand.
ATTGTTATTCTTTCTACTTCTCGAGGTATAATGACAGACCGAGAAGCTCGGCTAGAAGGAATCGGAGGAGAAATTTTGTGTTATATATGGTGATCTTTCTGATATCTGAATTGAATTGGTAACTTCCTATATTGCGAAAAAAAAAAAAAAGAGGAAGGACTGGTTGCCTAATATCACTCCTCCTCCATTAGTTGATACTTCAAGGGGGTTACCTGAAATGAAAGAACAAAAATGGATTCATGAAGGTTTAATTACTGAATCACTTCCCAATGGCATGTTCCGGGTTCGCTTAGATAATGAAGATCTGATTCTAGGTTATGTTTCAGGAAGGATCCGACGTAGTTTTATACGGATACTACCAGGAGATAAAGTCAAAATAGAAGTAAGTCGTTATGATTCAACAAGGGGACGTATAATTTATAGACTCCGCAATAAAGATTCGAACGATTAGGTGTATTTTTTTCGACATTATTTTCGTGGGGATACAACTCGAGGTTCAAAATTCCAAGAGACTTATTTTCTTCCAAGGAGTAGATTCGGAATTAAGGTAAGGAATGACAAATATGAAAATAAGGGCCTCTGTTCGTAAAATTTGTGAAAAATGTCGACTGATTCGCCGTCGGGGACGAATTATAGTAATTTGTTCCAACCCGAGACATAAACAGAGACAAGGATAATCCTTCGAAAAAGGACCCAACGTACAAATAAAATGAAGGATCTGTTTTAACCTGAAATGGATATATCCGTATATCTCTGACTCATATTGATGAGATGATAAAAGATGGCAAAACCTATACCAAGAGTTGGTTCACGTAGGAATGGACGTATTAGTTCACGTAAGACTGGACGTAGAATACCAAAAGGAGTTATTCATGTTCAAGCAAGTTTCAACAATACCATTGTAACAGTTACAGATGTACGGGGTCGGGTGGTTTCTTGGTCCTCCGCCGGTACTTGTGGATTCAGGGGCACAAGAAGAGGGACACCGTTTGCTGC
>JAJJMC010025876.1:10000-20123 GCA_023531435.1 Papaver californicum
TCAGCTCCCAGATAAGATAAAGAAAGGACAAGAATCAAAGAAAAAAAGGTGATTCAAATCAAGATTTCTCCAGTACCTTATGTTATGTTAAATCACAAAAAGAAAATAGAGTCGAAAGAAACCGGAGCAATGTTGTCTCAGACTACCTGTCTCCTTGTAGTTGGATCTCCAAGTTTTTGGAATGCTCCAAATTCCACTTGAGAATCCAAATCTGGGTCAATACCAGCAAAAACATCTCTGAACAAAGTTCTAGCACCATGCCAGATGTGTCCGAAAAAGAAGAGCAAAGCAAATGAGGCATGCCCAACAGTGAACCAACCCCTTGGACTGCTACGAAAAACACCATCGGATTTCAAAGTAGCACGATCTAATTCAAAAATCTCGCCCAATTGAGCACGTCTAGCATATTTTTTCACGGTAGCAGGATCGCTATAACTGACTCCATTCAGTTCACCGCCATAGAACTCAACAGTTACACCTACCTGTTCGACACTATACTTGGATTCTGCCCTTCGAAAAGGAACATCGGCTCTCACAATTCCGTCTCCGTCTACCAAAACTACTGGAAATGTTTCAAAAAAAGTAGGCATGCGACGTACAAAAAGCTCATGGCCTTCCTTATCTCTAAAGATAGGATGTCCTAACCACCCAACGGCTATTCCATCCCCGCTGTCCATTGAACCCGCTCGGAATAATCCCCCTTTGGCTGGATTATTACCAATGTAATCATAAAAAGCCAATTTTTCGGGAATTTTAGACCAAGCTTCTGATACACTCTGATTTTCGGCTAGCCCAGCGCTAACCCTGCGATATATTTCTTGCTGGAAATATCCTTGGTCCCATTGATAACGAGTAGGACCAAATAATTCGATCGGGGTTGTTGCTGAACCATACCACATAGTTCCAGCAACAACGAAAGCTGCAAAAAAGACAGCAGCGATACTACTGGAAAGGACAGTTTCAATATTACCCATACGTAATCCTTTGTATAGACGTTGAGGCGGGCGGACACTAAGATGGAAGAGGCCCGCTAATATGCCTAAGGTACCTGCTGCAATATGATGAGAGGCTATTCCTCCCGGAACAAAAGGATCAAAACCTTCTACACCCCACGCAGGATTTACAGATTGTACTTTTCCAGTCAGTCCATAAGGATCGGACACCCATATTCCAGGACCATACAAGCCTGTTACATGAAATGCGCCAAACCCAAAGCAAGCGACCCCTGATAGAAATAAATGAATTCCAAAGATCTTGGGCAAATCCAAAGAAGGTTTTCCTGTACGTTCATCACAGAAAATTTCTAGATCCCAATATACCCAATGCCAGATAGCTGCCAAGAAGCACAAGCCAGAAAACAAAATATGTGCCCCGGCCACACCTTCGTAACTCCAAATACCCGGATTCGTTATAGTCCCTCCTGTGATACTCCAACCACCCCAGGAATTCGTTATTCCTAAACGAGTCATGAAAGGTATAACGAACATACCTTGTCTCCACATTGGATCAAGAACTGGGTCAGAGGGATCAAAAACAGCTAATTCGTATAGAGCCATCGAACCGGCCCAACCAGAAACTAGAGCTGTATGCATTATATGGACAGAAAGTAACCGGCCGGGATCATTCAATACAACGGTATGAACACGATACCAAGGCAAACCCATGGAAATACCCCTTTATCAAAGAAAAATAGATACTATGTTACTTTATCGCATTGGAAAAGACTCTGCTTATGCTATGGACTTCTCCTTTTCAATGGATTATCTCGGAGCAAGGGTGCATTTATATTGCATTCCGTTGGTAATAACAGAAAAATTCTGTTCGTAGGAACAAAGAGAAGCAAATCTATTCTATACCCGATAAGTACCAATACGCAATGGGGGGATGGGTCCCATTTTAGATGAGTGAATTAGAGATGCTTGTTCATCATTTGAACATCGCAGCTCATTCATAATAATTTTTTTTATTCATTCCATCTTCTTCGATGAACTTTACAATCTATGGATAAAACCCGAAAACATAAATATTATGAAAAAAAGAAAACCCGTTGTTACGTTTCCACATCAAAGTGAAATTTTAGTACTTAAAAACCTTTTTCTTTCATTTAATGCCTATTGGTGTTCCAAAAGTACCTTTTCGGATTCCTGGAGAGGAAGATTCGGTTTGGGTTGACGTATAGTGCGACTTGTCAGACATATTGGGTCATATGGGATTTCCCCGTTTTCTCCCCCGATCGAGATATCCTCTGTTTCACCCAAGAAAGATTGATTGAACCATCAATAATTTGAAGCGTGAAGTGCAATTAGAGCAATTTATTTGGGGGATCAATATGCATTTTTCAATTAGAAGAATTTATGGTTGGCTTGGTTGGACCAAAAAAATGAAGTATCCAGGCTCCGTTCAAAAAAACCCAATCGGTAAAATATGTATGATTACCTTTTGTATCATAAAGAATTCCTATATTATACCAGCGACCTCAAACCGCCAATCAATCGACGGAGTGAGTCATCATACTTTTCCAGTGATTGGCGGAAGCGGAAGACATAAAATGAATAAAAAAAGTATTAGCAAACAAAAGAAGCGGTATTGGGATCATTTGTCCTATATGTGCAAATAGAGGTCGGGTAAATCTTTCCCCGGAGTAGAGCATAAACCTAAACGAATTGAAGAGGCCCATTCCGGAACAAGAAAATGACATCGTAATCGGAATTGGATTTCGATGAAACAATATATCAATGAGGGTAAATTTAGTGAGCTCTTTTTAGGGGTAAGTGAGTCAAAACCCTGCTCTGCTTTCTTGAAAAATAGAAGACTAAAGGCCCTTCATTCATTAGGAGTTAGAAAAATCCTCCTATGAAAAAAGGGGAAAATAAAGAGGGCTGGAATCGACACATTGATTCTTTTTTTTTGAACCGTATGCATCTAAAGGTGCGTGTACGGTCCCTAAGGGATACAATTTTGTCCTAATCAACCGACTTCATCGAGAAAGAATACTTTTTTTAGGCCAACAAGTCGATAGCGAGATCGCAAATCAACTTATGGGTCTCATGATATATCTCACTATAGAGGATGATACAAAAGATGTTTATTTGTTTATAAACTCCCCCGGTGGGTGGGTAACACCCGGAATAGCTATGTATGATACTATGCAATTTGTGCAACCAGATGTACATACAATATGCATGGGATTAGCCGCTTCAATGGGGTCTTTCGTCCTGGTCGGAGGAGAAATTACCAAACGTCTAGCATTCCCTCACGCTTGGCGCCAATGAGTTTTTTATTTGAGAGAAAAAAGAAGACTATGCCTTCGCCAGATAAAATATGAAAAATAAAGTAATAATAGCATGGCACTTCGAGTTCGATATGAGCAAACCATCATTGTTCTTTTATAACATGAGATTCCGTATCGAGAGAGTAGTATGAGACAAAAGGAATTTCTGATTTGATTTTATCTATCGGGGTTCGATTTCAGCGTCACAAACTTTTTTGTTTTCACATCACACATCAGAGGGCTCTTTCCTATATTTCTGTTACGAAATAGTATTAAAATGAAAAAACATACACAAGATTATCCTTTCCCTATTTGATCGGATCAAAAAGAAACTTTGGGATTGCTGAATTACAGACGAGATAAATATATAAAGCAACGGAACCATCATAGTATTTTTTAACTCTCCCGAAAGAAAGGGTGGTAAATGGATTATTTACCGATCTGGGTTTGATAGATCCTCCACTTTAGGTAAAAGTAGATTCCATTCTAGAGCCGTATGCAATGCGCAAAAAATGCCTGTACGGTTCTTCAATTCGATTTTTTCTTGTCTCTTTCTATCATTGAGACAGAGGAAGCATTCATTATGTTATATCATCAGGGTAATGATCCACCAACCTGCTAGCTCTTTTTACGAGGCACAAACAGGAGAATTTGTCCTGGAAGCGGAAGAACTGCTGAAACTTCGCGAAACCCTCACAAGGGTTTATGTACAAAGAACGGGCAATCCATTATGGGTTGTATCCGAAGACATGGAAAGGGACGTTTTTATGTCAGCAACAGAAGCCCAAGCTCATGGAATTGTTGATCTTGTAGCGGTCGAAAATACCGGGGACTTCACGTAAATCTGTGATTCCATTCCGTTTCGAACCATAATTGACTGAGCTATGTTATTTCCTATTTTATTTTCTTACCGAGGTTAAAAGTGGTAGTGGGAAAATATTCAATGAAACGAGAGGAATTCATAATCATCCGGTTAGGATCGATCTAAACCAGCCCATTCTGTATACGATCCAGCATGCCAACTATTAAACAACTTATTAGAAATACAAGACAGCCAATCAGAAATGTCACAAAATCCCCCGCCCTTCGGGGATGTCCTCAGCGTCGAGGAACATGTACTAGGGTGTATGTGCGACTCGTTCAGATCATGAACTGGAACAAAAGAAAGGAGATTTTTTTGACAGTATCAATGATCGGTACCAATGAATAGGAATGGAAAAACCCCATATCACTATCGAAAAAAGGACCTCTATTGTGTATGAAATTTATGGTTTCCTTTGGTATAAATCCAATCATCTCAACTGGAGATGAGAAGCAACTCCCCATTGGTAGCAAATGGTTATCCATTAAGCGGGGGAATGGAATGGTATTTTAGAAGCAGAAAGATTATGCTCCCATTCTTGCAAAAACGGACTAACAGGGTCAGCTACCTAACCAACCTTCATAATGAAATGCCGTTACTGTATGGGTAGATCTAGTTGTGAAAAGACCTATTACTGGATAATTCATGGGTAGAGCCAAAGAGTGTGAACTGTACAAGTTACTAAATAGGTAAGAGGCTCCGGTGTATAGAAAGGACCTCACCGTTTAAACCGTAACCATAGAAACGATGGAACCCACAATTTTTCGTTTTTTATTTACTTTTTTTTTGATACCAAGTATCAATACAATTTCTTATTTCGAGGTGAAATGAAATGCCTCAAAAAAATCGTGGTTGGGAAGGTCATAGTAGCAAAAGCCATTGGAATTTTTTTTTTATACATCGGAAGAATCAGTTTTGTTATTAATAGACTAGGGGGGGAAAGAATGACTGAAAGAAAAGAAATCAATTAGTTATTCATCAAAGTTTCATTTGATTCAATGACCAGAATTAAACGAGGATATATAGCTCGGAGACGTAGAACAAAAATGCGTTTATTTGCATCAACCTTTCGAGGGGCGCATTCAAGACTTACTCGAACTATGACTCAACAGAAAATGAGAGCTTTAGTTTCGGCTCATCGGGATAGGGGCAGGCAAAAGAGAGATTTTCGTCGTTTGTGGATCACTCGTATAAATGCAGTAATTCGTGAGAATAGGATATCTTATAGTTATAGTCGATTAATACATGATCTGCGCAAGGGGCAGTTACTTCTTAATCGTAAAATACTTGCACAAATAGCTATATCAAATAGGAATTGTCTTTACATGATTTCCAACGAGATCATTAAATAAGGGGATTGTAAGGAATCCACCAGAATGATCTAAACGGAGTTCCCCGGAGAATGAACTCCGGGAGGGTAGGGTATAAATTACTATAATAAAGTAGTAAAAAGAAATTAACACGTTTCCATAATAATAATTAAGGACTTTCTCTTTTTCTTCCCCAATTCTTTTTTTCTTATGACATGACAATACAATCTAGATTCTCGAATTTTTGAACAAAACACCAACCAGAGTTGGGGTTCGGGTTGGAATTTTTATTCAATTGAGGCATGGGCGGCCTATTTATTTCTGGTTCTAGGACCAGTAGTTCTAGGGGTCGACTCGGTTCTCTCAAATTGTTTCTCATTATTAAGAAAAGGTAACGAAGATAAAATACGGGCTTGTTTTATAGCAATAGTAATTAATCGTTGTTGTTTCAAGGTTAATCTATTCACTCGTCTAGATAATATTTTTCCTTGTTCACTAATAAATCGACTAATTAAACTCATGTTTCTATAATCAATTCGATCCCCCGATCCAATTGGGGGCAAACGCCTACGAAAAGATCGCTTGGATTTAAGAAAAGGTCGCTTGGGTTTTTCCATTGTTTATTCCTTATCCCGAAAATCCTATTTCTGAATTCGAATTCTTTTTTGATCCGACTGAAATAGGATTTGATTTGTTTCTATATATTATATGTAATTTATTCTTGTTACTTCGAAGGGTAGCACACACACCCTCTACCTCTGGTTCGGTCTATTTCTTTATCTCCCCATGAATTGTATGTTTGCAACAATAGGGACAGAATTTTCTCAATTCCAATCGACTAGGCGTATTGTGTCGATTCTTTTGAGTAATATATCTGGAAACGCCCGATGATTCCTTATTAACACGGTTTCGTATACAACTGGTACATTCCAAAATAACTCTGACTCTAACATCTTTACCCTTGCCCATGAACCTCCCTTGAATTTTGGATTTACCCAACTCTTTGATTTTCGACCCGAAATCAAATTTCAAAAGATTTTGTTGCAATCAATAGAGTAATATAAAGAATAAGTAATACAACAATTTATAACTATCAATTATTTTGAATCCTAGTACATACAGTATTTCATTTAAATATCTTGTATGATTTCTTTAGTTTCCCTAGATCCCATTTATTTCTATTTTCTTAGGCCCTTTGAGTCTAACCCAAGTTTCACTGAGATTGAATCCACTTTTGTTTTTTCCTTTTCTGTCCTTCTATATTTTGAAAATAGGAAAAAAGAATAAAACAAAGAGAGGAAGAAGGATTAGTCACAGATAATTTATTATCTCACTAATCTTCTTCATCCCTTCCCATGTCAATAACTAGAATGAAAAAAACGGGAATGTCAACGCATCTGGGAATAAATGATTAATCTCTATCAATAGCCCTGCTAAAGACCCAAACCATAGAGTACTTAGCACAGGTGCCACAGAGAGATATGTTTTTATATCTCGCATTGCAAACTCTCCTTCTTTATTGTAATACATATATGATCAGATGCATATGTGGTTAAGGATCACTTGTATTAGTAAGTGAAATCCCTAACAAAAATAGATATATACAACGACCCGGTAGATAAGATTTCCCTTTCCTTAAAACAGAAAAAGACGCCCCCCTCTTCCTGAGTATTACCGACAAATATTCATTTCTCTATCCGACGGATTTCATATGTAAATAATTCTTTTATTATATGTTATATGAGACCAAAAAGAACAAATTGCAAGCGAAATTTTTTATTATAGGGGGGAAATAATGATGTGGAAAACAAGACAGGGATTCTCTACAATGACACTGTATACCAATTGAAAGGGATGTAGCGCAGCTTGGTAGCGCGTTTGTTTTGGGTACAAAATGTCACGGGTTCAAATCCTGTCATCCCTACCTATTACTTTTCCCGTGGACAGTAATTGAGATCGATCCTAATTGTACATACATTATGATACTATAGACATACAAAGTATATTAGGCCTACAAAGATAATACTTTTTTATGGTCTTATCTATTGTGATAAGAAGGCGCTCTTAGTTCAGTTCGGTAGAACGTGGGTCTCCAAAACCCGATGTCGTAGGTTCAAATCCTACAGAGCGTGATTCTGTTCTCGAATTACAATGAAATAACTCCACCAACTTAAACAGCAACCTTAATTTGGCCTCCTTGAATTAAAAAAGGAGGAGGTCAATCAAAAACGAGATGTTACTTAATCAAAGGTCCAACTGATCACCGCGTCTGTATTGTAAATATGCAGTTACGAATAATCCAGCCAAAGTAATAGGAATTAGACCTAACACGATTCCAAATAGTAAAACTTCAATCATTTCGGTTTGTTTGAAAGAGGAAAAAGAGAGGTAATATCTATTCTTAAATATAAATCCGAAGCAATAATGAATCTCAATGATCAAGAATTGACAATTGACGCGGGAAGTCACTATAGAATACCTAGAATCTCACAGAAAAAGGTTTTTTTATTAATTGTTCATTCAATTCATTTCAAATAAGTCGTATCTTGCTCAGACCAATAAAAAGAGCGGGAGTTATAGTTGAAGCCGCCAGTAGAAAACCGAAATAACTAGTTAGAGTAGGCATAAAGGAGCTAAATAAGATACGGTCTTTTTATACATATGGTGATAAAACATTTACCTAAGTTTACATAAAAAAAAAAACTGACAAAATCTGCTCCAATGAAAAGTTTTTGATTCATCAATCATTATAGACGGCACTAACAAAGATAGGGTGACAGAAGTAGAAAAAAGATTGATCTAGTGATCCATCATCTCTAACATCTACCGATTCCGTTATTTTGAATCAACAGATTCGTTGAGCAACTATTGAGTCAAGTAAAAAGAAAAAACTTTGTAGTGGAATTTCATTCATTTCATAAAGTAAACTCTTTTTTAATCACTATGGAATCAAATAGAAAATCTTTTCTATTTTGATCATTTCTTTTTCAATTGTATATAATCAAGTTTCCTTTTTGGAGCAAAGGACCTTATCACAACACCTTTAACCTCATAAAAAAAGTCGTAGGCTCTTTAATTGTACATAATATCTCACAAATGCTAAGAAAAAAGTATCGCACGATCGCTGGACGAAATAAAAGCTTTATTTCGGGACAACTCAATTCTAAAACTAGTCATTCTATTATCTTTTCCTTTTAGGTTCTACATGCCGCCTTTCCATATTAGGGAATCCCTCTCTTGTATCTAGGTCAAGAAGGAAAAGAACCTTTGGCTGTAATACGACAATGGTTGCATCACGAATATTGATTGATTCTTCCTTTTTTTCTTTGGTCAAATACTATCTACTCCTATTATTGTACTACTAATCCATTCCTTGAACTCAAAGGATCCGAAGAAAAACCCGTTATATACAACCAAGAAAAGAGGTTTCTAGATTTCGTATCTAATAGAATTGTGTGAATATGATAACATCTTTCATTAATTATTAGAACCCAACCCGGCGAACTCAAGCTTTACCAGATCTTCAGTTTCTAGCCCAAAGCGAGTAATGAAAAGAACCCTATACTACTACAGTACAGAAATTTTGGGTTGAATAGCACATCATCCTTATATATAAGGAACAAAAAAGGAAGAAAGAGTTTATGTAACACTTCTTTTGGATACTGATTTAAATTGCGTTGCTGTGTCAGAAGAAGGGTAGCTATACTGATTCGGTATACTCTAAAGACGCCTTCGGTACACTATTGACGATCTAACAAAGATTAAGGATCCGTGGGTTTCCACTTACTGATCCCATCTTTCACGGAATCGATCCCCTTTGACTGTACAAGAATATGTGGAGCTCAGCATGTCTGGAAGCACGGGAGAACGCGCTTTTGGTGATATTATTACCAGTATTCGATACTGGGTCATTCATAGCATTACTATACCTTCCCTATTCATTGCGGGTTGGTTATTCGTCAGCACGGGTTTAGCTTACGATGTGTTTGGAAGCCCTCGGCCAAACGAGTATTTTACAGAGAGTCGACAAGGAATTCCATTAATAACTGGCCGTTTTGATCCTTTGGCACAACTCGATGAATTTAGTAGATCCTTTTAGGAGGCCCCAATGACTATAGATCGAACCTATCCAATTTTTACAGTGCGATGGTTAGCTATTCACGGACTAGCTGTACCTACCGTTTCTTTTTTGGGGTCAATATCAGCAATGCAGTTCATCCAACGATAAACCTAACCCGAATTGAATTATAGAGCTATGACACAATCAAACCCGAACGAACAAAATGTTGAATTGAATCGTACCAGTCTTTACTGGGGGTTATTACTCATTTTTGTACTTGCTGTTTTATTTTCCAATTATTTCTTCAATTAAGAAAAAGGGAGAGAATAGTGCGAATTCTCTATATCCCACTCGGAAGGATCTCATCTCAAAATTATCCATGGCTGTTTATGTCTCTAGCATGACCACTTGATGAAATGTGGAGGGAAGTGGGGTAAATGGCCGATACTACTGGAAGGATTCCTCTTTGGTTGATAGGTACTGTAGCCGGTATTCCTGTGATCGGTTCAATAGGTGTTTTCTTTTACGGTTCATATTCCGGGTTGGGCTCATCCCTGTAATAATAATATGAACTGAGTTGTAGACAGGAAAAAGTAAGAGCTCAACGGGACCTTACCCCT
>JAJJMC010025883.1:13682-38549 GCA_023531435.1 Papaver californicum
TTTAAACACATATGAGGTCTCAGTAGTAAGCTGCATATCGAAAGAAGCAATTTTGTGCACTTTTGTGGACGTTTTTTAAATATCCTATTACAATCACTTTTTGAAAACAATTAGAAGATGTTTGGACCATTTCCATTAGCCTTGGTGGACTCTATTGTTATTTTAATATTTAAACACCTATGAGGTCTAAGTAGTAAGCTGAATATCAAAAGAAGCAATTATGTGCACTTTTGTACACGTTTTTGAATTATCCTATTACAATATATTTTTAAAACTATTTAAAGATGTTTTGGACCATTTATATTATCCCTGGTGGGCTCTATTGTTATTTTAATATTAAAACACCTATGAGATCTCATTAGTAAACTGAATATCGAAAGAAGCAAATTTGTGCACTTTTGTGCACGTTTTTGAAATATCCTATTACAAACACTTTTTTAATACTATTTGAAGATGTTCTTGACCATTTACATTAGCCTTGGTGGAATCCGTTCTTATTTTTTGATAATTAAACACCTATGAAGTCTTATTAGTAAGCTGAATATCAAAAGAAGCAATTATGTGGAGTTTTGTACACGTTTTTGAAATATCCTATTACAATCCATTTTTTAAACCTATTTGAAGATGTTTTGGACCATTTATATTATCCTTGGTGGGCTCTATTGTTATTTTAATATTTAAACACCTATGAGATCTCATTAGTAAACTGAATATCGAACGATACAATTTCGTGCACTTTTGTGCACGTTTTTTAAATATCCTATTACAAGCACTTTTTTAAAACTATTTGAAGATTTTTTAGACCATTTATATTATCCATGGTGGTCTATATTGTTATTTTTATATTTAAACACCTATGAGATCTCATTAGTAAACTGAATATCGAAAGAAGCAAATTTGTGCACTTTTGTGCACGTTTTTGAAATATCCTATTACAAGCACTTTTTTAAAACAATTTGAAGATGTTTTGGACCATTTATATTATCCTTGGTGGATTCTATTCTTATTTTTATATTTAAACACATATGAGGTCTCAGTAGTCAGCTGCATATCGAAAGAAGCAATTCTGTGCACTTTTGTGGACGTTTTTTAAATATCCTATTACAATCACTTTTTTAAAACAATTAGAAGATGTTTTGGACCATTTCCATTAGCCTTGGTGGACTCTATTGTTATTTTAATATTTAAACACCTATGAGGTCTAAGTAGTAAGCTGAATATCAAAAGAAGCAATTATGTGCACTTTTGTGCACGTTTTTGAATTATCCTATTACAATACATTTTTTAAAACTATTTAAAGATGTTTTGGACCATTTATATTATCCTTGGTGCGATTTATTGTTATTTTAATATTAAAACACCTATGAGATCTCATTAGTAAACTGAATATCGAAAGAAGCAAATTTGTGCACTTTTGTGCACGTTTTTGAAATATCCTATTACAAACACTTTTTTAAAACAATTTGAATATGTTTTGGACCATTTCCAGTAGCCTTGGTGGACTCTATTGTTATTTTAATATTTAAACACCTACGAGGTCTCAGTAGTAAGCTGAATATCAAAAGAAGAAATTTCGTGCACTTTGCTACACGTTTTTGAATTATCCTATTACAAGCACTTTTTTAAATTTATTTGAAGATGTTTTTTACCATTTACATTAGCCTTGGTGGACTTCATTCTTATTTTGATATTTAAACACCTATGAGGTCTCAGTAGTAAGCTGAATATCAAAAGAAGCAATTTCGTGCACTTTTGTACACGTTTTTGAATTATCCTATTACAATCCCTTTTTTAAAACTATTTGAAGATGTTTTTGACCATTTACATTAGCCTTGGTGGACTCCGTTCTTATTTTGATATTGAAACACCTATGAGGTTTCAGTAGTAAGCTGAATATCAAAAGAAGCAATTATCTGCATTTTTGTACACGTTTTTGAATTATCCTATTACAATCCATTTTTTAAACCTATTTGAAGATGTTTTGGACCATTTATATTATCCTTGGTGGGCTATATTGTTATTTTAATATTTAAACCCCTATGAGATCTCATTAGTAAACTGAATATCGAAAGAAACAATTTCGTGCACTTTTGTGCACGTTTTTTAAATATCCTATTACAAGCACTTTTTTAAAACTATTTGAAGATGTTTTAGACCATTTATATTATCCTTGGTGGGCTATATTGTTATTTTTATATTTAAACACCTATCAGATCTCATTAGTAAACTGAATATCGAAAGAAGCAAATTTGTGCACTTTTGTGCACGTTTTTGAAATATCCTATTACAAGCACTTTTTTAAAACAATTTGAAGATGTTTTGGACCATGTACATTATCCTTGGTGGATTCTATTGTTATTTTTATATTTAAACACGTATGAGGTCTCAGTAGTAAGCTGCATATCGAAAGAAGCAATTTCGTGCACTTTTGTGGACGTTTTTTAAATATCCTATTACAATCACTTTTTTAAAACAATTTGAAAATGTTTTGGACCATTTCCATTAGCCTTTGTGGAATCTATTGTTATTTTAATATTTAAACGCCTATGAGGTCTAAGTAGTAAGCTGAATATCAAAAGAAGCAATTATGTGCACTTTTGTACACGTTTTTGAATTATCCTATTACAATACATTTTTTAAAACTATTTAAAGATGTTCGTCAATGTATGACTCATCAAGAGCAAATTTGAATGTACACTGCTGCATAACTTTTAGGCCCCTTCCTTTTGAAGCCACCCTAAAGGGTATGGTTTTGGATGTTTGAAAAATCTTCAATCCTAACTTCTGTACCAAATAATTTGAAAGTAAATTTTTCTGACTTCCCGGGTCAATAAAAACATCAAATAATGATGTCTTAATATGCATCTTCACTGTGAAGAGTTTTTCCCTTGGGTCATCTTTTAAAGATCCTTCTTTTGCCCCTGTCATAAGAGAGATCTTTGAGTTGGGTTCGGTTAGTCTTTGGACTACTTTTGGAGCTTGAGCGAATAGTGCTGCTTTCTTGGCTTCTTTCTTTTGTAACCCTTTTTGTTTTAGATGAGGGTATTTTACCCAACACTTGTCAATAACATGGCCCATTTGTTTTCAATGAATGCAAGTCAGACCTTCCTTGTCGCTAGACTTCCTCTCTTCTTTGATTCTATCACCTCCTTTAGTAGCAGTACCTCCAGATTTCCCCTTAGTATTTCCCTTTGAGTCAAATTTCTTAATCCTTCCTTCAATGGCATTAACTTTTATGCTTGCTTCAAAAATAGTATCAACTGAAAACATCTTTAACTCTTTTCGTATATACTCACGGAGCCCAGAGATATACTTCATATAAATAACATAATCTCCTAGGTCTAAATCAAAACCATAGCTTGATTCTGAAATTCCGAAGTATATTCTTACACAATTTGGTTGTAGAAATGCTTCAAGTTGTACCACTTGAACTATCTCTCCTCAAGATATCCAACCGGATAAAAATGTTTTTTTACAACTTCCTTAAATCTTTTCCACGACAATGCTCCCTTACCTAGGTTTTGTCTTTGATAAGTTTTCCACCATGTTAGAGCATATTTTTGTAGCTTCAATGCCGCGAAAGCAATCTTTTCCTTTGAACCATATTCAAAGAAAGAAAAATAGGTCTCTAGACGTTCTACCCAATCATCCAATTTTTCTACATCGACACTCCTATCGTAAATTGGAATATCAACACGGAAATCAATTTTCATATTTTTACCATGAAGTTTGGTTGATGTAGGACTTTTAAGAAACTCATTTTTCTTTCCCTCTTCTTCTTCATCATCTTCTTCTTCTTCTTTCTCGTCTTCTTCTTCCGAAACACCAGATGAAGACGTAGTCTTTTCCTTCATCTTCGGCTTGGGTGTATGAGAACAAATACACTCAGTCAATTTCTTAAGGGTAGTTTGAATTGACTTCATGTCTGTTTATAGCATAGCCACATTTTATTCTTTAGTTTGTGGTTCGCTACGCTTAGGATCATCATCTGACTTAGTCATCCTTGGTCCCCTTGTTCTCCTAACGTCCTCTTGCTTCTAGAGTACCTCACCAAGCCTTATGTAGAGAGATCTAGTGAAAACCATAAACCACAGGAATCTTCCCTAAAAGAAACTAACCTTGCTCTGATACCAACTTGGTACGTATGATCTCTGCACCTTGATGACTGTTATTATAAAGGCGGAATTCAGAATAATAATAGACAAAAGTAGAAATAATAAAAACACCAGGAACCGAATTCGAAGAAAAATATCTTCTCTAGATTATGAACAAGAAAACTATTACAATTCTCTCTTTATTACGCTCACATTCTCTCTAAACAATAGAAAATGTTAAACTGTTTGCTAAGCTTGTTTATTACAATAACAAAAGTATTTTTCTGCAAGTTTTCTCTAGGGTTGTCTGTTTAGCTATAAGCCAAACCTCCCTATTTATAGCATTTCATCGTACTCAGTCGAGAAGGATTTCTATACTGGTTTGGTTTCCCAAACCTCTTAGGAATATACTTCCTAAACTAAGAATACTGCTCAAACCAGTACTCCTTCCTAAACTAGGAATTCTGCCTAAATAAAGTTTCATTCCTAATATAGGATTCTACCCTCAACTTAGCTTGAGGATTACTAAGTTCTCAAAAGAGGAAAGATACACATGTATCAAAGGGTACCTAAATGTTTTCCAGTTTTAGACATAAATTTGATTTTTAAACACTTAGATACAAATTTTATATGCTTATGATGCATTTTAGAACTAGTAAAGAACCCTGACTTTTCATGGTACCCGATGCTTTTGAGAAAACATAAATAATTTGAAGAACATTTTTAGCTTGAGAGAGGAAAACTTTTGAATAAAGAAAACAATTGTCAGTGAAAAAAAGATGGGAATAGACAGACATTGATTGTTGACTTTAAATCATCCAATCCTCTTATCACTTTCATCTTTAATCAAAAGCTAACATAGAACTTTCATGTATAAAATAAAAACATAAGGAGACAACGGGTCTCCTTGTAAAATACCCCGAGTAGGCAGGAATATGGAACCCAGAGAACCATTGAGAAAAACTGAATAAGACATAGTACTAATGCATTCGTAAATAATTTGAAATGAATCATCAGAAAAACCTAACTTTTTAAAAACGTCTAGGATGAAAGAAAATTTTAATCTATCAAACACTCTAGAAAGATCAAGCTTAATAGCCATGAAACCTTTTTTTTATCATTAAAAGATTTTAAGATTTCATGAGTTAAGATAATATTGTCCTGGTATTGTCTATTAGAGATGAAAGGCGACTGGAAAGGGAAGACTTACGTCTGTTAGTTAAGATTTTAGGCTTATCAGTCTATCCAACACCATTTACAAGGTCATTTACAATGGAGTGACTAGATAGAGCCATTGCCAATCAACGCTGGAGAACTTACAACCATCATGCAGCATTTATACACTTACCATGCATTTTCTCAGACCATGCACCTTCACTTATTTAATTGCATTCAATCAAGTGATAAGACGTAAAAAATTACAAAACCGAACATTTGTTGCTCTCGCATCTCCACATTAATCAGGTGGTCAACTCTGCATGGGTTCAAGAATAAAACCAAGACGCGACACTTGAATTACATCTAAATCTCATAACAACCATGAAAATACTCA
Organism: Papaver californicum; assembly: GCA_023531435.1. Classification (NCBI taxonomy): domain Eukaryota; kingdom Viridiplantae; phylum Streptophyta; class Magnoliopsida; order Ranunculales; family Papaveraceae; genus Papaver; species Papaver californicum. The sequence goes on from JAJJMC010025883.1 coordinate 19,329, forward strand.
CCCAATGGAACAAGGCAAATTTTGGTCACATACCCAACATGATATAGGAATCCATTGCACATGTAAAACATGCACAATTTCAGTGTGCCATGTAGACATGCGAGACTCCATTATGCTTGATACAACAAACCTGAGGTTGTGCCATCTTACCCTATTATAGAGCCATGTTACATAGGATCAACAAAATACATGGATTTTTTCTTACAAAAGTCAGATAGCCAACATGTTGATTGATCACTTCACATATCAATATATGTCACCCAACACCCGTAATAGATGAGGATTTATTCACAACAACCATACAGTGAATGACTCCTGCTCAATATTCTGGAATTACCCAGGAAATCACTATTGTGGAAATTTAGGAGGCCATATTCTCTATTGCCTCAGATCGTGTTTCGGGACCTGACGAGTATATAAATGCAACTTCTCCCGACCCATGTTCATAAAAAGATCGACCAGATAACATGGAATTTCTTCCGATGACATGATCATTCGGTCAGGAAACTGCATCCTTTGGGTTGGGATAAATTAACTAAGACCAAAACTCACATGGGTATGAAAATTCGCATCAGTGTACATCACAACGAAGTAATTTTAATGAAATGAGCTTGGATTATTCATGATAAACCAAACCCTATCCGGGAAAGACTTTGCAAAGAGAAGTAACTCAAGAATGCACCAATATTGGCGGATTCTATCTTCATTATTGCTTCAACTAGCCCTCATTGGAAACAATTATCTTCCTTATTCCCCAACATCAAACAATACCATTTTCATCAGATCGGGAATGGTCATCAACTCATATCACAACCAACTGGATTCCTCACTATGCACCAATCAATACTTACCTATGTCAACCGTATCAGGTAGTTGCTAACCTCATAGATCCCCGTTCTCATACATGGGACCATGAAAGAGTCCATCACCATCCACCTTTTGTAGTAGAAAGGGTCATAAACATTCACCTTGTTGATGATGCACCACTGAACATGATTATTTTCCGCACACTAAATCAAGGAGATACACCACCAGTTTTGGATAATATTTCCCTATGAAAATGTCCAACCAAATACACCAACACGCTCTACCTTTCACCAAATTTTTATGGACACTACCATGTCCTCCAAGAAATACAACTTTTTTTGTGGAGAACATTAAATGAAGGACTTCCAACCTTCACCATCCTACACTGGATACGACTCACCAACATTGATTTATGTTATATGCGTAATTTAACTTCAGGAACCGTCGAACATATCTTGCTTCAATACTCAAGTTCTTTAATGGCATGACATATATTGTTTAACCACCATTCAATGATCCAAGCTTCGCCCGACTATGAACGACTCTACTCAATAATCCACCCACAATATCCATAATACTCCAAGCAAAACTTCCAATATTTTTCAGCTCTATATTTTTCAGCTGATCCAAGATTATATTTTTTTAGTTTCACCTCTCATCTGAAGGGTTTAAAATTTTCAGATGTCATTTTTCCAGCTTCGTTGTTCGCCACCTGGAATTGTATTTTTGTTAGGTAATAGGTGTTATTTTTCAGCTGTTTGTTTTTCAATCGACTCAAGATATTTTCTTTTCCAGTTTACTTTTACCTGAAAGACTTATCTTAAAATTTTATGTTCTAATTTTCGTTATATAATTTGTCCCCCTTATCATTATAGTTTATTTTCTGTGGAATTTTTCCTTCACACCAGGGACTACAATATCATCTTCTTTAGTGTGGTTGTGACAGGTTTTATTTGAAAGTACTTGGCCAGGGTCCCTTCGTGATGTCAAGCTACTGGTTTGAAGATGGTATGTCATTATTTTTGCTTATTCTCTCATCAGAATAGGTCCTTTAACTCATTTTCTTAGTTGTTGATCTTGGGTTCTGTTAACTTTTTAACCATCATGACCTTGTCGACCAGATAATGGGTTATTATTTCCCACAATGCCTATATTTTTTTTTGAAATTTTAACGAGCAAATTTTGAGCTCTTTTATCTTTCTGGCAATCTCTTTCGCTCTATATAGGTTCTTGTTTTGTTTTGTTTTTGGTACAGTATGATTGTTAGATTTCAGATGTTATGACTGTTTTTAGATATATATCAATTATAGATCATTTTGATTTTCATGGTTAGTGATCAAGCTCTTTTAGAATAATCTGGACTTAAGATCTTCTTCACCCATGAATATTTAGATAGATAAACGGTTTTTTCAAGATATCAAAAGAATTTTTCCTACAATAGATTTAAACCTTTAAGCTGGAAAATTACAAAGTTGAAAAGTTGTAACATTTAAAAATTTAAATATACATAGATATAAAATAAGACTATAGAGAACGTCGTTCCTTTCTTCTTCTTTTTTTACTATAATCCTTAGAGTTTCCAGATGTCCTACACTCGGGCATATATTTCTTCAATTCAATTTTATCACCTTCGAGTAACTGGATTTTTCTCATCGATTAGTTCAGATTCTTTTTTCACTGCTAATGCTTCGCTTGAGAGTTTACTTCTTTTCTTTCATACAATCTTTTTCTCTTAGATCTTAACCTCGAACCGTTTTATCGTTCTCCTCGGATAAAAATATTATGAATATCGGCTCCATTGATTATTCTTTTTTGTTGTTCAAATGATTTACTTCATGTTCTCATATATTTTTTCCTCATAGACACATTTTTGTGTCTTAATTGTTCTCATATTTATATTGTTATTTCTCAATTGTTGTATTAATAATGTTATTTTCTATGTGTTAGGTATTTTCATGGAATAAATGATTATGGAAAAATTGGCTCGGAAAGTTATAAAGGCACCCAAGAAATTGCTAAAGACACCCAGGAAATGAATAAGGGAACCCTTTTCTTCTCATTTGAATTTAAAAACTGGCTAGAGGATTATCTTCTCAACGCAACGTGAACCTGTGAACAAATATAATGATATTTTGGAAAGTTTTAAAGTGTATTAAGAAAAGAATATATCCTTACCATAAAAGTGAGAGTTGTACACAAAGGAAACACACAAATTCAATAAGAAAATCTCGCTAAAAAAAATATATTCTCGGGTGTATTACTTCGGAAAAGTTTATTTGCAATAAAAGATAAATCAAAAGGATGTTCTCGAGTATAAAAAGGAAACAACATCAAAGACATAATCTCGATTTTGGAAGAAAATCATATCGTGAAGAAAAATCAGATCAAAAATAAAGCTGAGAATATTTTTTCTTCACTGCCGAGATTGGAGGATTAAAATGAGAATATTTTCACGAGATTTGGAGTTAGTAGTATAAATTGAAGACTTGGAGGAACATGAAGGAGGGTTGGAAGAGGCCAGATGCACGAGAAAAGATCCAGAAAAAAAATGTTGTTGTTGCTGCTGAAGCACACGAAGAACAGAGGCCACGACAACGGTTTCTTCAACCTCTCAGCCACGGTTTCTTCATCCATTTGCAACGAATATCTTCATCTTTGTAATATTTATCTTCAGCTGCAACGGTTTCTTCAACACATTTGCAACATTTATATTCAAGCTTTATTGCAACAGTTACTCTGTAACGTCCATAAAACGTTGCAGATTTCCTGTTACATTACTTTTAGCTTCTTTTCATCTTTAACGCACTTTTTGAGCTATGTAACAATCTTCTGAGGGTGTTTTGAGCAAGATGAGCTAAATCCCATCACTGAGGCAAGGAGGAAGCCATTTATCCATGTTTACTTGGTAACTTTTAATAATTCTTTTATGACTTTTGCATTTATGTTTAATTGAAATTACGATTTTTCTTAATTGATTGTGATTTTATTTAATGGTTTATGCTGGGACCTAGAGCTTTTGATGAGCCATGCTTGTGATTTACAATTGATATTTTAAAAAATCTACCTTTGGAAAAAATTATAGTCATTCATTGAGATAGAATTGTGTAGAATTATTATTTTTGGAACCAATTAAAAGTGGTTAATGGTGAAATCCATAACCTCAGTATTTGTGAATATTATTTTTCATCTTTTGTGTATATTTTCTATTTGAAAATTATTTTATTAAATCTAAAATCAATCTTCACAAGTTCGAGAGTTTGAAACCTTTTCTTATCACTATAAAAAAACCATCAATTTTTGGCGGCGCTGACGCGGACTTGTTGTTAGATTTGTTTTTAGTTTTTTTTTAGGTTAGTTAGTTTAGATAGATTTTTATTTGTTCTATTTTACATTTTTGTGTTTTAGAATTTTATTTCAGGTACATTTTCTGAGGATGATGACTCCTTCTCAGGAGACGTCATCTAAGATGACACTAAGGGAATATATGTATGCGTCACGGCATAAGGAAGTTCTTGCTTCACCTATGGTAAGTGAAGAATCACCTCTAATGATATATGAGAAGTATTATAAAAATAGACCGCTTAGTTTGGAACAAAGATCGAGAGTTCTGGAATGCCAGAGATTATTTGCTGATGATGATCAGTCTTGTAGTGATTCTCTGTTCCATACAGAATATATAGATGAACCTGTGGATGATTGTGTAGATGATTTTCCTAATTCCATAGATGAATCTATCTCACAAGATCATTCACCCGACTTAGAGGTTGTTTCTAGACCCCTAGACTTCCAAAAGTTACCTAATTTAGGGTTAGAATTGTGTGCTTCTCAAGTTTTGTTGGATCACTTTGCATCCAAATACCTAAAGGACTTGCCTGTTCCTGACACCATGCACGAACTAATTGATATGTCCCCAATCCCAATATTATCCCCATATTTTGTTCTTTACGCACTTACAAGTGTAGTAAAAACCAGGTTTGGGGGTAATCCCTTGTTTATGATAGTTTCAGTGTCGTGTTGCCATAATATAAGTGTGAAGCTGTCATTTGTAAATATTGTATTTTGGGTTGATCCCCAAATTTTCAGGTTGTTAGTGTATGAGGATCCTTTCTGTACATATTCAGTAGGTAGATTTTTTATTTTCTTTTTAGGATTTTTGTTTATTTTATTTTTATTTTTGGTGTTCTTTGTTATTACTATCGTTTGATGTGTGTTACAGAGAATACTGCTTTTCTTGCGCCAATCATATGAAATCTTCCAATCCTTTCTCTTTGATTTACATTTGTCTCTCTTATTTATATTTATATTGCATGTCATTCTAGGTTGCACGGTTTGAAACATTGAGGACAATGTTAAATTTAGGTTTGGGGGTAGAGTTTCTGAAAAGTGATGCCAATAAGAAACTCCAAAATTAAGAATCTTGTGAAAAATTCAGGATGACACTAACCATTCTAGGTAGATGGAAATATAGTTCTTTCTATAGGAATTGGTGTACCCAGCTAAATGGTTTATTCATATCTGGATGCACTCAGGTGTTAGAAATAACATGATGATCATTGAATAAGCATATCTCGGAATCATCATAACCATATCACTTTCTATTTTTATTTTTGCAATTTGATGTTTCTTTAAGTGATTTGGTGGGGCCTTAGTATTGCCATAAGGTCGTAGCTGGATGCATTAGAATTTTAATTTTGTCAAAAAAAATCGAAAAAAAATGACACTTTGACAGCAATATGTGTGTGTTCTCCCTGTGTTCTTCATCTAAGCAAGCGTGGAATGCAGGATCCATGGGAATTATCATGTAATCTGATGAAAATGAACATGCACTTAGGTTCAAAAGATCTAATCATGTAGTCGTAAAAAAAATAAAAATAAAGAATAATAAATAAATAAATTATGTATATAAATAATAATAATAAAAATAGGAGCATCCGAGCCAGATTTTGTACTAATATTTTGGGAAACACCGTTCACCTTAGTCAACATATGTACCATTCATCACTTCCATATCCCTTTTCTAATCTATCTTTGTGTTTGAATTTGATTGATTTCGAGCAATGTGAATGTTTATCCAGTTTTGGATGTTCAATAATTATTTTAGTAGAGCTTTGCATTCTTATATGAATTTTAGTACGCTGAGTGCAAACTTCCGTACAACAATTGAATTCATACAGGGTAATGATTCTTATAGCTGAAAAATTTAGTATGCCTGCTAAATAGCTTGTGTAGTGTCTATCCTCAATCGTTCACTGGTTGCTAAAATTTGGAGTGTAGGTTTTGTGGGTATATCTCTTGTAAACCCTCACAAACAAAACTCGTCCACTAGGGACACCTAGGGGTTTAAAGGCTTATTGCACACGCTAAGTGCAATCGCAATGCCTGCAAAAGTGAGTTAGAATTTTCTTAGATTGGATTTGCTCGAGGACTAGCAAAATATAAGTTAGGGGTATTTGATAGACACATTTTTGTGTCTTAATTGTTCTCATACTTATATTGTTATTTCTCAATTGTTGTATTAATAATGTTATTTTCTATGTTTTTAGCGATTTTCGTGGAATAAATGATTGTGGAGAAATTGGCTCGAAAATTTATAAAGGCACCCAAGAAATTTCTAAAGGCACCAAAAGTGTTAAAGGCACCCAGGAAGTGGATAAGGGAACCCTCTTCTTCCGATTTGAATTTGAAAACTGGCGGGAGAATTATCTTCTCAGCGCAACGTGAACCTGTGAAGAAATCTAATGAGATTTTGGAAAGTTTTAAAGTGTATTAAGACAAGAATATATCCTTACCATAAAAGTGAGATTTGTACACAAAGGAAACACTCAAATTCAAGAAGAAAATCTCACCAAAGAAAATATATTATCGGGTGTATTACTTCGGGAAAATTTTATTTGAAATAAAAGATAAATCAAAAGGATGTTCTCGAGTATGAAAAGGAAACAACATCAAAGACATCATCTTGAGTTTGGAAGAAAGTCATATCTTGAAGAAAAATCAGATCAGAAATAAAGCTGAGAATATTTTTTCTTCACTGCCGAGATTGGAGGATTAAAATGAGAATATTTTCACGAGATTTGGAGTTAGTAGTATAAATAGAAGACTTGGAGGAACATCAAGGGGGGCTGGCAGAGGCCAGATGCACGAGAAAAGATCCAGAAAAAAAATGTTGTTGTTGCTGCTGAAGAACACGAAGAACAGAGGTTACGACAACCGTTTCTTCAACCTCTCATCCACGGTTTCTTCATCCATTTGCAACGGATATCTTCGTCTTTGCAACATTTATCTTCAGCTGTAACGGTTTCTTCAACATATCTGTAACAGATGTCTTAGCATCTGCACCGTTTATATTCAAGCTCTATTGCAACAGTTACTCTGTAACGTCCATAAAATGTTGCTGATTTCCTGTTAAATTACTTTTAGCTTCTTTTCATCTTTCAAGAACTTTTTGAGCTATGTACCAATATTTTGAGGGTGTTTTGAGTAAGATGAGAGAAACCCCATCAATAAGGCAAGGAGGAAGCCATTTTTCCATGATTAATTGGTAACTTTTAATAATTCTTTTATGACTTTTGCATTTATTTTTGATTGAAATTACGATTTTTCTTAATTGATTGTGATTTTATTTGATGGTTTATGCTGGGACCTAGAGCTTTTGATGAGCCATGCTTGTGATCTACAATTGATATTTTAAAAATCTACCTTTGGAAAAAATTATAGTCACTTATTTAAGCTAGAATTGTGTAGAATTATTATTTTTGGAACCAATTAAAAATGGTTAATGGTAAAATCCATAACCTCGGTATTTGTGAATATTATTTTCATATTTTTTGTTTATTTTTAGTTTAAAATTAATTTATTAAATCTAAAATCAATCTTCACAAGTTCGAGAGTTCGAAACCTTTTCCGGAGATATGAGATAACAGAAGAGATGGAAAATTTTTTGGAAATTATCAAAAAATATTTGAATTTATTGATAGGAGATGTTAAGATTATATAAAATGTTTTTCAATTTATCTCAATTTCATTTAAGTGTGATATCGAGTTACCTCATGATGTGATTCTCCATATTCTCCCTGAATTATGAATTGTCTTTCTTCCTCGCTATTTTTTTTTGATTCTTCTACATTTACTAAAATTTTCTTGTATTACTATTTGGTGACTGGTTCTCCATCGATTTCCATCTTGATGAGTTGGTTTTCGATCTCCTACTTTCCAAAGTATTGCTCTTGAGTTACAGTTGATATTTTTTTTACTTTGACTTTTCTTATCTTGTTTTTTTGCTTTAGCTTCCAGGTTATTTCTACAGGTGTAAAATCTCATATATTATTTGTATATCTTCAGTGTTCACCACTTGGAGTTGTAGTTCCGCCAGATAATAAGAGTTATTTTTCAGATATTTAGTTTTAGCTATTTTTTCTCTATTAACTGGCGTTGCTGCTTGCTATGATTTTTGTTGTCTCATCAACAATACAACTATCTCTCTTGATACTGCTTGATATCCATATATTACGTATTCTACCATTGTGGTTTGGAATTTCAAAGATGTGGAGGGGATAGCTTGTAAAGCATGTAACCATTCTCTCCCCATGATCATGTTGTATGGTGACATGATATTCAACACTAGAAATGTTACATTTATCAAGACTGGTCCATCTCTTACAGTTAGTAATATATATCTCTCTCATTGGGTAGGTTTTCGAGCCGTGAAGCCTATAATTCTTGAGTTGTTGCTTTTTAGCATTCCTTCTCTTACCAATCCCATTTTTTCAGTTGTTTGTAGGTAAATGATGCAACTTGTTAAGCCTTGACCCATATGGATTTTCTTACAGTACTCCCAGCCATCTATCTTCAGCTCAACAACCAGAGTATAATTGTGGGGGGAAGTTAATCCATCTAGGTCTATTGAGGAGAAAGTGTTGCCAATTGGAAGTAAAAGAAGGTTCTCACATCTGGGATGTATACCTGTAGTAAGGATCTCAAATATATTCGTTTTCCCTTTTTGTTCAAATTTTGGCTCATGGTGTTGAATGGGTAATGTTTATAGACCATTTTAATTTTTAGCTGGGTATTTTTCAACCTCAACTTGATCCTGCTTCATGTTGGACAAAGACTTTCAGGTGACCATCCTTCACTAGATTATCAATGAATCTCGTCAGGTTTTTACATTTTTATGTTGTGACATCTAGCATCAGGTGTAGCGTTGAGCTTCAAATTTCTAGTATTTCTCTTTCCACCTTTTATTAGCATCTATCTGAAATTCCTTCTCTTAGCTGGTTGCTCTTCATATTTGGGAGAATGATTTCTTTTGAGATTTACAGCCTGATTTTAATGAATAAACCTTGTGGTCAGAGATTATATGCATGTTGTCTTGTTCTCTTCAAACGCACTCTCCATCTTTAATGTATAACTCTCCTAAGGTATCAATTTTGGTTCCAATAATATAATTTTTTATATCTCATTTTTGTAATGTTTTCTTGAATAGGATACACATTATATCCTTATTTTTCTTATTGATAGGTGTTGCGGCTTCTTTAAATCTTCTGAGGAAGTCTGTGAACAATTCATCTTTTGTTTGAATTAATCATAATATCTAGTTTTTCTAGCACGTTACCTTGGCTGATATTGCAAGAGTAGTTCTGGAGAATTAAGCCTTAGTCTTCAAATTTTTATACTGAGTTTAGTTGAAGACATCTGAACCATATCATTGCACCATCCTACAATATTGAAAGGAAAAATATAGCCATTATCAGGGTATTGTTGAGATGCAATGCCATCATCTGGTCGTAATAGAAGATTTGTTCATTCGGATCTATATCTCATTTAAATTGTGAAAATGATGGTAGATGAAATTTATTTGGTATCTTGGATTCTATGATTTCATTTGATAATGGCCCATCCCGGAATCTGAATGTAGATACACTCTTTGGCTTGCTGATTAAGATTTTGATTTTTTCCTCTTGTTCTTTGAGTCTCATTTCCAACATTATTTCCATTGATTCTCTTGCTGAACTGATCGTAGTTATAACTAGTTCTAGTTCTAAGATGATATGTTTGGGTGGAACTCTATGTTGACTAGATAAATATATGTATAGAGGTCGTGACTGATTTTGCACATGGTTTCTAGTTTCTGGTAAAAATGGAATGTTCAGACAATTAATTTTTAAAATAGATATGTGAATTGTTGGATGAGGTAACACTGATTAAGGTAATGTTGATTGATATGATGCTTGTGTATGCATTTGGTTGAAAATACGCTAGTTGAGCTATTGCTGGAATTTCTAGTCGATTGACTTTTTCAGTTAACAATTATTGATCTGAAAGTTCAGTTAGAATCTCCCTTGGGATGTTGAATGTTGTAGACATGGTAGCTCTTTGTATATTTCTTTGTCTCTTACAGATGATGTAGACCCAATCAAAATGCCTTGTGGACGTCCATCTGGGCCCAAGACTGTCATAGATAGGGTTACGAATTGTATTGTTCTTGGGATCTCGCATTGTACTGGAGCTGTAGTTTGAGTTGGTGTTGTTTCATCTACTGTAACAGTTGTACTTGTTGTAGTGGAGTTATCCATGGGTGTTTTCTTCTGTCACTTGTGTTGGTTGAGATGGTCATGGATCTCTCATCTTTGTTTCCACAGCTGAAACAGTTAGCTCAATGAATTATCTCTGAAGTGAAGTTACACTAGGTCTAGGTGGTAATATTATTTGCATCATCTTCACAAAAATAAATGCTCGTTATCTATATATATAATATGTATGTATTTGTACATAATATTCTTATCGATTTATTGTCAGTCTTCTATAAACTGTACCCTATATGAAATAGATGCGACAGGTGTGATACATATATATTGTTCCTGAAAATCACATCAACATTTAATAGTTGTATCGTTAGATGTTTCTGAACAATACTTTTCATATTATGCGAAGATTAAAATATTTTGAAAGAGGTAATGATGATGATGGAACAAATTAAGTTTATCTATGTTGAAATATGTATGATCTGTATGGATGAAGTATGGAATAGAAAGAAAAATGTTGATTTGTCAATATCACCAACAAAGTATTCTTAAATTAAATTGATTGTTGAAATAAACATATAAAGTTACTAGATATTTATGGATCTAGCTTTTCATATAAGCTAAATATTGAAATAGTCACCGGATATCAGATTTGTTACGACAAAATCAAGATTTTGTAAAATCACATATGAACTTTAATTTTCCTAGAGATTTAAATATATAAATCTTGTATCTGTAATTCATTGTAGTCATGCATATAATATCATCAAGATTATTGAATTGAATCAAGATATACATACTTAAAATTTATGCAAAACTTCATGATCCGGTGACAAACTGTTTTTCCATCATGATCACTGTAATGTTGATCGATTTGAGCAATCATATTGTAGATCCATCATCATCCATTAGAATCATCGTTAAATCAATGTATCATATTCATGAAAATATAATATATCAGATCTTAATTCTATATAACTGAAAATTTTAAATTCATTAAAATCTTCATAATAATTATAAGATTATGCTGATAAGATGGTTTTGAGTTAAACATGCATTACTATGTATTCTAGATGAAAAATTCATAAATCGATATCGCAACATTCGAATTGTATAAATCAAAAAGATATTTAATCAGAATTGATTTTCAAGAATTAGATAATCGTACCTTTATAATATTCATATTTCAGTTGAGATTATGATTTGCTTGGATAATTCACCATTGATTTGTAACAGTTTAGAATCTTGAACCTTAAACTAGGGTTTTTATATTCGTTAATGGAGTTTTCTGGAAAGAGTAGAAGAAGAAAACAATTAAGAGATAGAATTTTAAGATTAAGTTTATTGATGAATGAATTCTTGTTTACAAAATGAGCCTTACTGGCTATATATACAGGAGACGATCCACATGTTATTTGTGTGATCATTGGGGACCAATTACATATCGTGTATTACTGGGACCCAGCATATCACTTTACATTTCTCGCCTCTTAACTGGATACATCTGATATTCACTCCCGTATATTCCATCTCTTCAAGTACTCATCTTGTCATCTCATGGATAACTCAACTTCCTTCATCTATTTATTATGAATAGTTTTTCCTTTAATAAAAGCACCTTTTTGAGGTTAAACAATCTTTTCCCTTAAAGGGCTAAATATTGAAGTAATTATTTTTATAAAAAATTTAAAACAAAAATTGCATAATCCTATTAGTTTGTATTTGATTTGCTTTATTATCCCGTTGTCCTTTAGGAAGAAGAACTAGAAATTAAGAGTTCAGACCTTTTGGGATGAATCCACTGCTCCAGTAAAATTGAATTGCAACCACTAAATCATCAACAATAAACTTCCCAAGCATGCCTATAAAACATTACTGAGAATCCATCTGGACCAGGAAAGCTTTCAGGATTTAAATCAAAAACTGCATCTATGATTTCTTCAAAAGAATGAGCAACTTCAATAGCAACATTTTCTTCTTGATTGATAACTTCTGGAATGACCTTAAAGATATCATCAACCGTGTTAACATCTTTATATGTGAATTTGGTTCACAATCTTCGGGTTAACACAGATCTTAAAGGAGGACTAATAAAACAACAACAAAAAAAAAAATTGATGGCTTTGCTTAGGGGTGAACAATGGGTCGGGCGAGTTGGGTTTGGTCCTTTTCGCTACCCTACCCGCCGAAGACGGATATGAGAAAATCGTAATCTACCCACCCATCCATCATTTGACCATGTTAGGTTAGGTCTGGCGGATACCTATCTAACTGTTTTTTTCCCTAATGAATTCAATCACATTCGTTTTTTTTCTTACTATTATTATATATTATGTGGTCAACATCTCTCACATTCTGAATAACAACAACACAAATAAAAACACTAACCAATTTTTATTATCTATGAAATTCAAGCATTATATTTTCTAATCTCAAAATTTGTTTGTTAATAGGAAACTAATATTTCCGTATGAATTGTTAACTTAGTTCCTTTGATTTTCTTAAAATCAGCTGTTGGATTCATTTTCCCGTATTTACGAAAATATCATTTTTATAATAATCAAGATGAAAGTTTAAAAAACATCACATCTTTCGAACTATTTATTCGGAAAGCCCTTGAAACTATCTATGCAACGAGCATAAACAAAAAAATTAAATCTTTATTTTCTTAACATATTTTATTTCTCTTTGCTATGCGTATACCAAAACTTCAACAAACTGAGAGTAAAGTGAAAAACTAGCATCTGCATAAGTGCATTTGTACCAAATTATTATAAGTTGAATTAATAACTCTCTTTGTATATTTAGAACAAGTAAGACTCTAGACTCTATCATGATCCGTTTTAATTATAAATTATAAGTACAAATGAAAGCAACACAATTGAATCAAACCTCTGATTATACAACAAATCGAAAGAATTATAATATAGGAATGAAAAACGAACCAATTTTTACACCAAAATTGAACCAAAAATTACATAACAAATCAAACTAGTATTAGTTTTTCCAAATTTTTCAGGAACATTGAAAATACATAATTGAAATATGTAATTACAGTAGAAAATAAAGGGAAAAATATATTTATTCTTAGATAGATCGACACATGAACGAAGCCAATTGATCTTAATTTCAAAGCTGCTATACTAACACCAGTTAAGCTGCTTAAGTCGATCAAAAGTAACTGATTAGTGTCAATTAATCCTAGATGTTTTTTCTTGTTTTGGAACATTATTGTTGTTTCAGACTCTTTTTGTTTCTTCAGTAAATTTCAAATATAGTATTACATGAGTTGAATTGAAATGATTGATCTTGTTGAACTTTGTTCATATTACTTGATAGTTTAAGACAAAAAGATAAATAGTAATATTGAACAATGAAATTAAGAAAAAAACAAACAAAGTAGGAATGAAAATAAGAATAAGAAGAAAATAACAAAGGTTACAAAGGTGAGGATAATATAAGAAAACATAAACATAAAAGAAAAAAAAAATGGAAATGATGGTCATCATGGTATAGAGAGGCTAGTGGTGGAGGCGTGGATCAGTGCTAGGAGTGTGATGTAAGAACTAAAACACTCTATCCCTTTTAGAAAGGATGAGTGATTATTTAATATACTATAAATTCTACTATGGTATAGATTGACTTTAAATGGAAAGTATAAAAAAAAATATTAGCTGAACGTGATCCAAAAACAATTCAAATATATAAAAAATTAAATAAAGTTAGTAGGGCGGGACCTAAAATCAGTTAAAATATAAAAAAGAGAAAATTTATTTTGGATGGCTAACAAAGTGTTGTTTAAATTATTATTTTTTTTAAAAACAACAACTCCCAAACGGAAAATAATTAGTCATTTTTTTCTCTATCTATTTCACACGACAAATTATTAGCCGTGTAGTAAAGACTTTCACTCTCTCTATCACCTGAGCGAGACTCGGATTGAGTTTTGGTTGAAAAGAGATTTTCCTATATCCATAATATAACTAAATTTGATCAAATTTGATCAAATCTTTTATTTTAAATGATTCTTTCAAACCTTATTGTCCTTGCTCTAATAAGGGGTAGGTTATATTTAAAAGATCAACTGTTAAGATGAGTATAGGGAGGGTTCATGACTTTTATTAATTTTTTTGCCGATTGGCGGGTAGGGTGGTTAGAAGCCTTTAATCGTAACCTACCTGCCAATCAAAGGGTATGGAAAATTCATAGCCGTAACCTACATACATCGGGGTGCATCAGATGCATGTGGGATATGATGGATATGGGCAAAAGTGACGGGTGCAGACGGATTTGTGTAGCCATGACTGATTATCAATCAGACCACAATAAATTTTCTGTACTTTTTCTATTCTAGGCATCATCGGTAACTCTTATTAGTCTGTTGTTGGTCAAATCAAAGGAGTACAAACCTTATATTTGATTACGTTGTTTAAGATTTTATCGTATCCTAAAAGCATTAATTTATTAATCTAATATACTCACGGACTTATTTTGAAAGATCGATTTGTTGGCCAGAAGAACCGAAAGTCTCTACGACAATTCCTTGTGTATCCTCGTCTTCTTATATAAACCAAATTAAATTTCCAATAATTTTTTAAATTTAACAGTAATAAATTATATTTTTTATTTCTTATTCTACACTAGAAGATCTAAAAAAGAGCGATCATTCTTGATAGATAACCTAAAAAATGCCTGAAAATTGTTCCCGCACATCTATAGTGGGCCCAGCTCCCAAAAAATACTGGGGTCCTAATTTTTGGTTGTATGGATAGTATGGACGATTTTTGGATTATTTTTCTGTTGTCTACCAATTTTTTTTAAAAGGGTAATATGTTGTGATAAAAAAAAATTATATAAATAATAAAGGTTGTGTTCAAAAACAATTCCATGAAATTAGTATCTTGGGAAGATAATAAAAGACTTTCTATATAGTTCCATGGTAATAAGTTTAAAACATATTTTAGACCATATTTTTTTATAAATGAGCCTATAATTTTATAAAAATAAATTTATAATTAAACTATAAAAAACAAATTATTTATATAAAAAAATACCTAATTTATAAATTTATACTGATTTCTTCTTCTCAACGCTTTCTTGGATTTTTTGGTGTTTAAAAATCGAAACACTAGATTCCTTCTAAATTGTAAATTGTGCGCACGTTGTACATACTACATACCATACGGCGTTACTAATAAATAGGAAAGCAAAAGATTGATATACGGACACTGAACAAGAAAAGGTTTTAAGAAAATACAGCTATATGAATGAATTGTGTGTGATTGTGATATCCACGACACTTTATCAGATTGACTTCGTTTGTAGTATTACCATGGCATTAACTAATCTCTCTGATTTTTCTAATTTATTTATTTATTGTTTCAATTGTTATTTTATTTTATTTTTTCTGAAAATTAATGCTAGTAACCAAATTTTGGCTGAAAATTTTAATAACTGTACCCACGAATAAGAAATGAATGTGTCTGGTTGACATTAGAATCATTAAAAATTCTAGAACTCTATACTTGTGTCTCACCAGAAATAGGACTGTTTGAGGTATAAAAGGCTTCGGCTACTTAATATCGCCCAATCCATCATTGTTCATTTTAGTTTTACAAGTAATCATCTCGAGAAATCTTTTTTCCAAAAAAAAAAAATCATCAAAGAAATCTTTATATGTCACATGCTCACAGTGTTCTCAACGTGAATTCGCATCCTTGTTGGTTGAAAACTTGAAACTAGTTTGAAACTAAAGGATTTTAGAAAGATGTGCTTAGAGAAAACTTGAAACTAGTTTGAAACTAAAGGATTTTAGAAAGATGTGCTTAGAGCAAGTGACATGAGATGAATTTTTCTTTAATTTTTACTATAGCTGCCTGAATTTTTTTATTACCAGACAGAAAATAGCAACCAAGCATGTTAAAACACTCACATCAAAAAAATAATTGATCTCAGGGTGAAAAACAATATACAAAATATTTAGGAGGCACATCATATTCTTTTATTTCTACTCAAACCACACTTTATTTTTCATTTGAAATTATCTTTTGGTCAGGATGAAAAACAATATATAAAATATTTAGGAGGCATATCATATTCTGGTATTTCTACCCAGACCACACTTTGTCTTTCGTTTAAAATTTTTTTTTGATCGTGTTAATTTATTTCCAAGTATATATGTTAAATATTAATTATTTTATCAAAATTTTAATTTTTTGTGTCGGAATTTAACGTTATTAACTTAAATTTTTTATCTAATAAAAATAATTTGTTTCACAAATGCCTTTTGAATTTTTGGATTATTTTATCTTATTTTTTCTGGGATCCTAAATGAGACACACATACAGTTATGGTTCATATCTTTTTTTAACCCCTCTTCTTCCTTTTTTTTTTTTTCGTTTTGCTAGGTTACAGTATTAAACCCATCAACATCTAAATAAAACCTTTTCGAAAATCATCTTTTTTAAAAGCCAAATTCACTCTTTAACCACTAAAACAAATTTATATCAGGAAATTTACTACTTTCAAACCTATAAAGCTACAAACATTCAAATCAAGGTTGTTGAAAAAGTAAAAAACAATTGATTTATCTTGATAAACGGCAATGTTATTCTACTCCCCACTTACCTTCCCACTTTCCTTCCTGATGATGTGTTTTCGTATGTAGCTTGCTGAGTTGGACAAAAATTATACTTTTTTCTTTTCACACGTGAAGTTTTGCTATTTTTGTATGTTTTTCTTAGTCTTCATTTTTTTTCTCTTTCATTTTTCTCTGTCTTCAGACTCACAATCTATGGTCCCTTTGTTTTAGATTTTTCTCTATTAAAAAAAATCCAGGTGAATTAATGAAAAAAGATGATAGTTAATTAGTTATATTATAAAAGATTCTAAATATTAAAATTGAAGGTCTCAGGTTTTCGTTAAAACTTTCAGAACCATCATCAAAACCCATAATCTGTAATCTTGTTAAGTTTACACTTGCTAAACTTTTCTTATGTGTTTCATCCAAAAATAGATCTGTAATCTTAGAAATCCCAGGGTAAAACAAAACACCAAAATACCAAATACAAATCAAACCCACAATACAAAAACCTAATAATTAAAAATCTGATACAAATCAAAATCTTAACACAAGATCATAGTCAATTCTATAATTTTTGATTCATTATTTTCATTAGTTAATTGTTCAAGAAAATAAATCAGTCATGTGATTTCAATTTTATTAACATGGACTTGAAGTTCTTTTGATTTGTTTTTTACAATAAATATCTTATTTCATTTCAACATGAGAAAGACATGGAGGAGGAAGAACGAGAAAACATTGAAGAGATAAAAAAGAAGAAGGAAACACGTGCATTTTGACTTTTAGATCTTTGTCCTTTGTACACATCATAGATGCCTCATCAGCGAGGGAGGAAAATAGGGAGGAGAAGGGTAGGAGAATAACATTTTCACTTGCTAAAACCCAAGAAAACCCAAATAATAACTAACTGCAGTTTTTTTTCCCTCTTCTATTTATTTTCATCTTTTGATTTTCTAGTCTATCTATATTTCCATTGGTGATTTGAGATTGTAAGAAAGTTTATTCATGTTGTAGAGCGATTAGAGTAACAAAAAGGAAGAAAAATAATTGGTGTAGTTTTTGAAGAATTACAGAGGTTGAATGATGATGATTGTAACAGTGGAATCTAGAGGAACTAAGTATGGATTTTTTCAAGTTGTTTTGAAGTCGGTCTAGATTTCATCTGTTTTTACTTCTCAGCCATTACTATTTAGAAGAGACAACCAAATAAAAAAAAATAATAGAAGAAGAAATGATTGTATCCGACCTAGCCCCTAGCCATAAACATGTCTAATTTAAGCTCTTTTGAAAAAAAATGAAGAAAAGTTCGGCAGCTACCGCGACCCCTGCTTCCTCAGGTGGAACTCCAGGTTGAGGAGTAACTCGGAATGTTGCCAAGATATCAATATCCTTGGTTTCATACTCCGGAATATAATAAGTCATATAATTAACGTTTTTAGACATGCATAAGGGTTGTTTTCCAAAAATAAACAACAACTCCAATAATAATTATCACCAAGACAAAAAATAGGTTATTAATCACTCCTTACTTGTATATTGGGATACAAATTAACACTACCCATTATCTTTTGTTTATCAATGACTTATTTACCTTAAAAACAATGAATGAGAGTAGTTATTTAGAATGAGTGGATCCTCCCGAAGTGTGGCAATAGATGCCCCCACTTTTTCATTTTGAGTGAGCCTCTAATTTCTCAGTCCTTTTTGAGACTTGCGTTAAACAAAGTTAGGATAAAATGCGAAGAAGAAGTTGTAAAAACAAGCAAAGCATTGAAATCGATTAACAAACCAAAAATAAGCGCTAATCCTCACTCCTCTTCTATTCTCCATGCTCTGCATTCTTTCATCCCTGTTAGTATCTAGATCCCTAGGAAATCCTTCTTCCTTTCTTCTTCCGCCGAATTCTTTTAAATGATGACCTCTGAACATCGTTATGTGCGAATAGATGGGAATTTTTTTCGATTCTCATGTAGTAAAACCACCCCATCTTCACTCATCACCATCACTGAGTTCTGTTAGGGATAAAATGAATCACCTACGAAGTGATGTCATCATTTCTTGGGACGACGTCATGGTTCGATCCCTATGTCATCATTTCTTGGGACGACGTCATGGTTCGATCCCTATGTCATTATTTCTTGGGGCGACGTCATGGTTCGATCCCTATGTCATCATTTCTTGGGCGACGTCATGGTTAGATCCCTATGTCATCATTTCTTGGGGCAACGTCATGGTTCGATCCTTATGTCATCATTTCTTGGGACGACGTCATGGTTCGATCCCTATGTCATCATTTCTTGGGGCGACGTC
>JAJJMC010025892.1:0-10414 GCA_023531435.1 Papaver californicum
CAACTCTTTTCCGGCCAGATACATGATTCTATGGCCCAAATTACTCGGCTCTGATGCTTCTAATAGGTTATACGGACCTTTAATTAACTTGGGTAGCTATCAATTTGGCTGAAATCCCATAAATTTTGCGATTTGATTTGAGTCAGAGAAGTTCCTGTTTGCCGATGAAGCTTTGACCCGGTCAACTGGGTTTGACTCGGTCAACTGGCTTTGACCGAGTTGACTGGGCTGAATTGACCCGCTGAGTTGGCCCGATCCAGTTCATCCCGATCCAAGGGTGCCCCAATCCAAAGTGTGGGTGTCTTGATCCATTTTTAAGCCAATTTTTCCACAAATCTTTATTCTTCTAATGTACCTACAAAAGCATAAAAACACGTAATAGACACAAAATTGAATACTAACTCACTAGAAATTAAGGTGTAATTTAGACACTAAAATGTGTCTATCAGCTATCCAAAAGCAATTTAGGACCACTATTTTAAACTCATCCCATAGATATGGTTATGGGATAATTTAGTGGTATGTAAAAATACTTAAATACCCTATCAATAATCAAACAATTACCATTAACCCTTTCACTAATAAAAGTTTAAAAATCTAAACCTAAATCATTCTCACCTTCTTCTCTACCGATTATCACTCACTGTTTTCTCTTCTTCTTCTCTTGTTTTCAAAGGCACAATCCAATTCATCGTAAATCGATTAATCGTAAACCAATTCATCGTATAATCGTAAACCAATTCATCGTCGTAATTACAATATAAAAATGGCAAGAAAAAAGAAAACAACCGGTCAACTTGCTAACACTAACTGGCCGAATTTTGCCGAGAGAATAAGAAATAGAGAGATCGTTGAAGAACATAGTGAAGAACACGAAGAACACGAAGATGATGACCTAGAAACGGAGACTGATTCCGACAATCAGCCTCTCAAGAACTTTATAATGGCTCCAATAAGGTAAGGATTTACCATTATTTGTGTTTATTTTGCTTCAATCGAATGAAATCGTCAATAGAATATCTAGGGTTTTAGGTTATATGTCATAATCAGTAGTTTCATGTTTGTATTTAACTACCGACTATGTTAGTGTTCTTCATTGCTCATGAACATCATGCACAATCGGTAGTTATGTTTAGTCATTATCTACCGATCATATTTCTGGACAAAAATTTAAACATAATCGGTAGTTTCGTATAAGGTTAAATTCCCGATTATAAAGTTAGTGATTCATGAACATCGACCATAATCGGTAGTTATATTTAGTCATAAACTACCTATTATATTCCTGGACCAAAATTTAGTCATAATCGGTAGTTTCTTATAGGGTTAAACTTCATATTATGAAAGTTAGTGATTCCTCAAAACATCGACCACAATCGGTAGTTATATTTAGTCATTAACTACCGATTATATTCCTGGACCCAAATTTACACATAATCGGTAGTTAATTTTTTTAAGTAACTACCGATTGTATGTGTGTCCATAGACTTTTCTGCTCCATTTTTTATGTACAATCGGTAGATAATGTAGAGCCTGAGCTACCGATTATGCATAATCGGTAGTTACTTTGTTTTTTTGACTACCGATTATGAACAATCGGTTGAGTTTAATGTACTTTGTCTACCGATTATGTAGTGATTAAACGGTGTCTTGTTGGGAATAATTATTCTTTCTTTTGTTTTTTTAGGGAAAGGCGATCTAAGAGACATTTAGATAGATACCAAGATGAAGGAGGACCAAGTGGTACAAAGAAGCCAGCTAAGAAGAAAGGAGGACACAAGGTCCCCGACTCTTTGAAGATGAAGGGTATACAAGAAGGAAAAATCCCTGGGTTACCAAGAGATGGAGGAGATCTATTATTTGGGTACAAAGACTCTTGGCGAAAGAAATTTACTCAACTGAGGTAATAATTATAAAACACCATTCTTAACATATTTGTCATTTTATTCGTAGAAGTGTTAATTGTTATTCTAATTATTTTCTAATTCGTCGTGTATATTAGGACCATTCTGATGCGGTTCGTCTACTCAAGCCTACGGCTGCACCAACAAAGATGAAAGATTGGCCGTTAGATGGTGAGTGTGAACGGTTCCAGCAAATTATACTGAACTCGGGGTTATCTACGTCTACCGAGAATTCAATGTTACATCACGACCGGGTGTCGATATCAGCCTTCATGGAGAGGATGTATCCTGAGACCGATATCTTCCACATACCGTGGGGAGAGATGACGATCACCCCCGATGATGTGGTGCAGATTCTAAGTCTCACTGACCATGTTATGGTGGTGAAGTTTGATTATGTGAAGCAGTTAAGATGGGAACATCTTTATTTTTACACTGATAGGTGCCTTGGTTGGGATCGAGCGACATCCGACGAAGAGTTCCAACGGTGATTTCCTTACAAAACCAGGCAGTTCAGCATGGTTCAACTGATGAAAATGTTCAAAGGCACCAAGGCTAAAGAAGAGATCAATCCAGAGTTTAGCGATGACCAGGTCAATACTGCAACCACTGCATATCTTCTCTGTGTTTTGGGATGTGTCATTTTCCCCAATGCTAGTGGCAAACGGGTCGACGCCAACCTTCTACAACTTTTGCATCCTCTCAACAAAGTTCGTGACTATTCGTGAGGCACCGCATGTCATGCGTTCTTGATGGAAGAGTTGAGAAATGCATCCAGGGAATAGACTAGCCAAATTGCCGGGAACGTGAGCCTACTACAGGTATTTTGGTAACTCTATTGATGGTTTGATTATTATTTATTTTTTTCTCTTCTAAGAATCAATTTTCTCATACTCTGTTTGATATGTACACTAGACATGGATCTATGACAACTTCCCGTCCCTCGATTTGGCAAAAGAGAATCCGGCATGGGAGAAAGGAACACCCCGAGGAACAAAATACATCTTTGACAACAACCATACAGGGAAGACCGAGATAGTGGTCATATAAC
Organism: Papaver californicum; assembly: GCA_023531435.1. NCBI lineage: Eukaryota > Viridiplantae > Streptophyta > Magnoliopsida > Ranunculales > Papaveraceae > Papaver > Papaver californicum. The sequence goes on from JAJJMC010025892.1 coordinate 2,956, forward strand.
ATGAAGGTCTGAGTTGTCGTTTTACTATGGACCCTTGTGGCATCCCACCATATATGTCATGTACAATGCCTCTAAGGTGATGCGTCAACTCGGTTATGTCCAAGAAGAACCTATGAGTCACATGCGCGGCAGGTTCAAATTGGACTTTGAGAAATCTAATTGTGGTAAGGACTCTATCACAGTAGTTTACTCTGATAACCCATCCGTTGAAGATTGGAACAACAAGATGCAATATATGATCAACGAGGGGAGATGTGTCAACCGAGGTGGGAAGTAGATCCACGCTATATGGTATCGTACCGGCATCATTCTCATCTTCATGTGATTCGTGAAGATAAAGGAAAGACCACCAGGGTGTCCGAATATACTTGCATCATCAAAGACAAACCCTATGGTTATGAAAGGTTGATACGTAATTTTATTTTCCTTTTGACTTTATTATTACGGCTCAATATTTTAAATAATAATTGTTTGATTGTTATTGCCTAAAAACAGAAAAAAAAAGGTTTGCATTTTTCTCAAAGAAGATAGCTGGGTGCATAAATGCGAGAGTGCCTCCATCAATTGAGAAGATGATGAGAGAGCATAAAGACCTCATTGACAACATTGATAATGAAGCCTATGCTAGCAAGTTTGGGGAGAAATATGCGAATAAGCCTAAGTGGCTAGCAACAAAGCCGACCAAAATATCTCGCGGTTCATCGAGTGCTGATGCTGAAGCAAAGGTCCCTAAGGGTGAAGCCAATGCCGCTGATGCTGAAAGATTGTTAGCTCCTGGTGCTCGTCGTCCTCGTACCAAAACCAAAGCTCCTAGAAATTAGATTTTGGTTGTTTTCTTATGGATATGTCTCTGGTGTTTAACTGTCTAACATTTGAAAGGATTTTGTATTCTTTTTGTGAATTATCAATTGATTTGCAAGAGATTTATTTTTAAGAAGTTATTTAGTTCAAATTTTACATTATAATCAGTAGATAAGTGGTTTGTTCAAATTTTACATTAAGTATATTCATCAACAATCGGTAGATAACAATCTACCAATTATGTTAGTGTAATACAATCGGTAGATAAATATCTACCGATTACATTTACCCCAGGAACTGCCTGTTCCTGTACACATTTTGCACTATAATCGGTAGTTTAAAAATTCTTAAACTACCGATTATGCATTTTCAAAATGTTGGAATTTTGATAATTTTTTCGATTTCCAATTTAGGGCAACACATTATAATCGGTAGTTTAAAAAATTCTTAAACTACCGATTATGCATTTTTAAAATGTTGGAATTTTGATAATTTTTTCGATTTCCAATTTGGGGCAACATTCATAATCGGTAGTTTAAAAAATTCTTAAACTACGGATTATGCATTTTCAAAATGTTGGAATTTTGATAATTTTTTCGATTTCCAATATGGGGCTACACATTATAATTGGTAGTTTAAAAAATTCTTAAACTACCGATTATGCATTTTCAAATTGTTGGAATTTTGATAATTTTTTCGGTTTCCAATTTGGGGCTACACATTATAATCGGTAGTTTAAAAAATTCTTAAACTACCGATTTATGCATTTTCAAAATGTTGGAATTTTGATAATTTTTTCGATTTCCAATTTGGGGCTACATGCAGAATCGGTAGTTTAAAAAATTCTTAAACTACCGATTATGAATGTTCAAAATGTTGGATGATTGATAATTTTTTCAATTTCCAATTTGGGGATACACATTATAATCGGTAGTAAATATATTTGTTAAATTACCGATTGTGAAAATCGGTAGATAATGGTAATCCCAATACTTTCGATTGTTAATATTCGTACGAACTTAATGTACATATTTTCTATACACTCTTTTTACACCAGGCCTCAACGACTCTTTTTTTTAAGAAAAAGAGCCGTTAAGACTCTAATTTATATAAGGAGGATGACCTCTTCTCATTTATTCACCTCCAATACATTTTAACTCTCCAACATCGAAGAAATCATCATATAGATTAATGGCTCAACCGTTCACGGTAGATGAAGATTTTTGGCTATGTAGGCGCTATGTGCAATTCTATCTGAGGCGAGGAGAAGAACGTAGGAAAAATGGTGTAATGAGTATGAGTTATTTGGATAGTGTTCATGAACATTTTTGTGTTGACACCGGAAACCCCAATAACCGTAATAAAGCTGATCCTTTTTGTCGATTTCATTGTATAGGAAGATAAGTTGATCCATTTGTGAATTTAACTTATCTTGTCAATCGATATCGTTTGAATTGAAACTAATGATGAAGTTATAGCGAGATCTCTCGAGGAATGACGACGATGGAAACGATCAAATTACCATTACAAAGTTCATTTCAATATCATTGAGGTGATGGACAAATTCAACCCGTTTAATGTTCGTCCATGACACTTAAGCTGAAGGGAATTTTCCAAGACAATGTAAAATAATAATTAATATAATAATAGTGTAAAACGCCAGGTTTATAAACAGAAACCAAAACCTAATTGTTCTTCTTCTCTACCTTTTCACGCCTCTTTTTCTTCTCATTTCCTTCTCTACCTATTTACGACTAAAAAAGCCTCCTTTTCCATTTCTTCCCCTTTACTGATTCTTCTACTCCCTTTACTCTCATTCTCCATTGAAAATGGCTCCAAATTTTTTACCTAAACAATCAAAAAAGGGAAAGGAAAAGATGGTGATAGAGGAGTCTAAAATCATTGAAACCAATTCGTCAACCGATTCCGATGAACTTCCCCTCCGACAAAAAAATGTTCCTACCCAATCAAAGAAGGGAAAGGAAAAGTAAGTTACATCCAACTTTTATGTTTTTAGTCATTACTTTGAAGAAATCATGATAATTCTTTTTTATAATTTTCTGAAACAACGCATAATCGGTAGGAATCTGGCGAACTTTATCTACCGATTATTCCTCGAGTTCATCATTCCTGGAGAACATCATGCACAATCGGTAGGTATTGCATAATTTTATCTACCGATTATATAATCGGACATTTACTCAAAACACGACCTACCGATTGTGTGTAATCGGTTGATATTTCATAATTTTAACTACCGATTGTGTGTTTTTGTTTATTTTTATAATAACTATTGTGTAGTTAGTTAATAATCAATGTTTGGGTATGTTAATTAGGGTTATGGATGAAGATGAAGAAGATGAAGGTGTTTCTCCGGCTCGAAAGGCTGAATTGCTTTCTCGTCCTCTTTTCCATTTGCCGAAATGAGTTTCTGATGTACAAATATATCAAATGATGCTGGATGATCCGGATTTCTCACAAATGATGAACGATCCTGATTGTTGGTGGAACGGTCCTGACAATCCCTTCAACTACGTTGAAGTTTCATTTTCGGATGAAGGATCTGAGGCAGAAATGAATCGAAGGATAGAGGCTGATCCGTATTTCGATCCTCGACTCTTTTTCAGGGAGAAAGACTTCTCAGGCATAAACCCATACTACAATGAAGCTGAAGAGTACATAGGTCCAGTTCAGGATGATGAAGTTGTTGCTGATCCTAAGGGGAAGGAGAAGAAGAAGCGGGTTGAAACTAGGGCCAAGTCGAGAGTAACAAGGAGTGAAAGAATTTCATGAGATCAATGTGATTGATCACTTTGAATTTCTATGATGTGTTTTGTTTCGGTTTTTTCGGATGTTTTTAGTTTTTTTGAACAAGTTTTATGAACAATATGTAGTAAGTTTTTTTGAACAAGTTTTTCTTCGGATGTTGAGATAGTATTATGAATCTACAATCTACATAATCGGTAGATAACTATGTTTCTAAACTATCGATTAAATACAATAGTATTTATTAATTTCCCGTGCTACCGTTAACCACAATCGGTAGTTATTTATGTTCACTTACTACCGATTATGGCAAGAAAAGTACTGGACAAAAAAACCAGTATAATTAGTAGGTAAATTTGATCTTTAAACTACCGATTACAAAGTTTAAAATTTTAAAGTTTAATTCAATTCTGGCTACAATCGGTAGATATAAATTTTCAATTTCTACCGATTGTGAAAAATGAAAAGTTCGAAATTTTGTAAGTTTTGAGAAATTCATTTTTGGGGCGACACCTATAATCGGTAGTTATGGTACTCCATTAAACTACCGATTATGAAATCAAAATAATAAAAAAAAAAAACTGGGAATTTTGTACAATCGGTAGGAATAAAAATCACGAGCCTACCGATTGTACAAAACTATAACTCAAATAAATCAATGTAAAACACTCTCAATTTCTATTCCAAAACTATAACTCAAATTCATCATCTAACACTAACTATAACCAAATTAGTTAATTAGTTAATCAACATTAACACTAATGAAGCAAAGATAGCCATTATAGAAAATATATGGATAAGGGATGTATTGATATTACTTCATAATGATCTTATTTTGTTTTATTAATAGCCCCAAATGAATTTTGGATAGCCCTCAAAATAACTAGGTAAAAATATAACATAACTTCTATCTTATTTTTTTTAAAGCATAATTTTATCTTAAATGATAATAATACCTATGATCTGAAATGGAAACTTGTCTGTAATAAAATATCACAGGGAATAATTTTATTCTATTTTATCCTGTGACCAAATAAGTGGCCTTCATAGAATGAAAGTATTACACAAAATAAAACAAGAAGAAAAATACAAAAGATTGAGAAAAGAGATTTCAAATCTAAACACACTTAGATAATGAAGTCTTTGACATATTTTAACATAGCTAAATGTCTCTTAGGATCAATAAAATCAATCAAATGAAAACCAATCTCGCTAAAATGAGCAGTAACTGGAACACCATGTCTAATCAACACTCTTACAAATTCCATCTGACGATCCAATAATGGGTCTCCTTCAAACCCTCTTACCAAAGTCCTTGGTAATTTCTTCATACTATCATAATATTCAGATTTAGTCATTGGGTTGAGACATTCATGATCATGGTCAGCCCCATCTGGTAAAGCTAATTCCGCCGTTAAGTCAATAACTGGACTTGGTAGCACCATATCATTTGCTAATTTCCTCTCTGATTTAGTTTTTTTGGTTCCAGTAAAGAAAGGCTGGTTTAAGATGAGTCCGTATAACTTAACCGGTTCTATATCCATCGCAGTTGAACGTAACGCCGTATAGTAAGCAACTGTACCACCAGTGCTTCCACCCATAATGTAACACCTTGAAAAATCAGCGTAATCTTTCAACCATTGTTCACCATTCGGACCCACGGCTTGGGTTTTGAGCCAAAGCATAGCCTCGATGCCGTCTTCGTATGCCGCTGGTAATTTATTTTCCGGTGCTAAACGGTAATTAACAGAGACCACGATGGAAAGTGTTTCACTAGAGAAACGCGTACACGGTTCGTTATCGAAAACATTGTCTGCACTAAACATAACGAATGCACCACAATGGAAGTAAACTATGACAGGAAGTCTAGCAACATTGGTATCATTGGATGGTATCTTTGTAGGACGGTAAATTCGAATCCAAGTTCCCTTATCAGCATTGAGAGTGACGTCTTTGGTAACAACAGATTGACCTGGACCTGACATTTCTTGTTCGGTTGTTGGTGGTACGGTAAGTGGTTCGGCTTGTCGAGTAATTGAACCATCTGGATTGCGAACAATTTTGAGCATTTCCCAGGGATCTATTGATGGGGGTGCATTTTCTTCCAATTCTTCAGCATCAGTAGTACTACTCGTTTTCACTGATTTTTCTTTTGGTTCATCATTGTTTCGTGGTTTCCTTTTTGGTTCCTCGGACATTTTGGTTGATAACTAGTAATTTCTCTATCTAGTAGCTATTCAATCTGAATTCGATTAAGAAAAAGAAAATCAATTACCATTACTTGAAGTTTTGATGATAACCATACTTTTTTCCAGGATTTTTTGTGTGAACATAAACAGGTCGATGTCTCATAAGGTTCCCCATGCAATTAGGACCAGAACTTGTGATATTGACTTCTTCTTACGTAACTAACTCCACAAACTATAATTAGTCGGGGGCTAATTCTAATGAGCCAACTCCATAAAACATTTAACTACTTGGTCAGTTAAGTTCACAGGGGTATGTCTTTGAATGGCGGTGCGCGGGTGCCAGAATTCTACATAGTAGAGGGGGAAAAAAACTACTTGTATGAGATAAGACCATAGCAACAGATTGTAAGGAATTCGTGGATACAATCAATAACATCAACACAGACGCTCATTAGCAAGCGAAAGATTCAATAATCAAAACAAAAGGAATATTAGACAAATTTCCACAAATTTATATGATACTCCCTCCGTTTCAGGAAAAGAATTACTTTCTCTTTAAATTTTTGTTCCAACAAAAGAGTTACTTTCATTTTTCAACATAACAAACTTTCAAAACTACCCTTGTTATTTCAAGAAATGCTATTATTCTCATTATAAATATATATGTAGTATTAAGCTTTTTGTTAGGGTAAATCTGGAAATAAATTATAAAAGTTATTCTCTCATCTTACCTTAACAATAGTGCAAATAGGAAAAGTAACTCTTTTTCTGAAACGGAGGGAGTATATATCTACAAAAAAACATAATATAGCGGCAGACTCTTTGACAAAAGCAGCAAGAGTCAACGGTCTTCAACACTTGTCAACACATATACAACAAAAAATTCACAGATCCGTGGTCTTATGTATTGTTTTCAATAATAAGAAAAATTATCTAACTTTTTATACTATTTATCTTAATTAATAATACTATCCGTTGAATATATAAATATTCCCTATAACTAAATAAAGGGCAGAAAAATCATTTCTCTTTTGGAAAGGATACGAGTCGGTCATTTTTACCAACAAGTGACATAAACGGTCAGAAAAATTTGTCTGATTTTGTCATCCGTTTATTATCGTTTTTTTCAATTATACCCCTTAACCAAAGTTTAATTCTTAACTAGAGTTAGGGTTATAAAATGGATCATATTCAGAACCTGATTCGCAAACGGGTCATTAGTAAACTGATTTCTTACGGTAATAGATGAAGACATAGATGAATTTGGTAGAGAAACTTGGAAACCTAATAAACGTAATAAGTTGCAGTTTGATAGACACATTTTAGTGTCTAATTTGCACCTTAATTTCTATTAAGTTAGTATTCGATTTTGCAAATATTACGTGTTTTTATGTTTTTGTAGGTACATTTGAAGAATAAAGATTTGTGGAAAAAATGGCTCAAAAAGTGATAAAGGCACCCAATGACAAGTGTTATTTGGCACCCTAGAAGTGGATAAGGGGTACCCTCGAGTCAACTCGGTCAAATCAGGTCAAACCCGAGTCAAATCGGTCAACCCGAGTTGACCAAGTCAACTCAGCACGGGATCGGGACGGGAATGGACTGTTTCAACTGTGAACTTAAAATCAACGTGAAATTTGAATTTTTTTGCTTCCAAAGTGTCCCACAAGCTAGAAGAGATTGATACAAGCCTCAACACGTCA
>JAJJMC010025892.1:15414-107046 GCA_023531435.1 Papaver californicum
AATAAAAATCAGGCGAAGACCAGACGAAAAAATCCACCATTATTTGTTTATGAGTAACCACATCAACTTGCATAAAGATTTTTCTCTCGTATTTACATCTTTACAACCCTTTTCTATGAATCCATTTTCTTCTTCAACGATTTCCGTTTTCAAATTTCATCAGGTGATGTTAGGGTTTAATTTTTTGTTACAAATTCCGTTTTCTGTTTGTTTATTTAATTTTTTTGATTTTTTGATTTGTTATTGATGGGTTGCTGATGATTACCGTGGATCCTGTTTACTTGTAAAAAACCAAAAGAAAAAATGATCATGTGTACTTTTAAGAAACCTGCTCCAGTGTTTTGCCCCAAAATTTAATGTCATATGGGTCAGGTTTGGTTCATTGTTTATCCACATTATGACAACAAGTTTGGTTAATTTCACTGTCCCAGCTTAAAATCAGTAAATGTAAGTTGATGTTGAAATAATTAATTTCAAGTTAGTGATAGATTCTGCTACTTATATATGAAGTGTGATAGATGAATATACCTAGTATTATGAATTTATTGTTGAATTGTAGAAGATGAACCAAGATGGACTCATCGATATTACTAGAAATTACCCATAATGCTTTGAGTACTGTTAGCTCTTAATAATGTGATGGTTTTTGTTCTGGTGGTGGTCATCTACCAAATGCAACTTTATAGAAACTTGTTTTCGAACTTGTATATATGCATGATGATAGACTTAGTGTCATATTGATAGAATTTAAGCTGGCTCTAGACTACATTTTTGGTATGTTTGAACTTTGGGTATAACGATTGAAAGACTTACCACTCAGTGTACGGAGATAATTTCGATCCACCTTGAATGAATGATGAGATTATGTTGTATATATAGGTTTATTGAGGGTGAGTGATCTGGCTGAATAACATCTTTAGTGGAATGGGTTGTGAATGTAGACTGTCATCAAGTTAGTCATAATGCATGTGGAACCATTCTAGTTCTGGAAGTTAGCATTAATATTTTTTAAGCTATTGGAAATGCGAAATCTACCCAATGATCACTACCATAAGAACAAAGTATAGCAAGATGTTACAAATGCTGCAACCTTTTCATGAAATATTCTTATTCATTTGTCAAAATTTAGCTGCTAGATTACACAAATAAAATTTGTGAACAAGGAACAAGTTCTGATGCCGCATTAAGAATACTTCTTGCTTTAGCACACAATAGAACTTTGACTGGCCACAACAATTTGAGATATGAAGTAAATATGCAGTATTATATAGTGTATTCCTTTGAGAGATTTTTTGGATCGAAAATGCTTTTTTAAGCTAGTTATTTTGGCCTTTCTCTGCACAAACTTTTTCTTTATCTTGTTGCATACTACTGTTTAAATTTTAGCGAAATAACTAAACAGTAGAGTTGTAACTATTATGTCTAAACAATAGTTAGCGATTGTAGAAGCTTCCCAAACCGAGGTCAGCTTTGGAGTCTAGACTTTGATTAGTGCTTTGTTTTGTACAGTAGAACCATTCGAAGGGAAAATTTTCATAGACGACATGAACATCTCAAAGATTGGACTGCATGATTTAAGAATGCGGTTGGGGATTATACCTCAAGATCCTACTCTTTTTAAAGGAATTATGGGATACAATTTGGATCCACTGTCTGAACATAGTGACCATGAGATTTGGGAGGTATGCTATCTGCGATCTCTTCGTGCTTTTTTAATACTACTTGGAAGAATTGCACATTTAATGGATCAGCTACGTCGCTAATCTTCTCATATTTCATAAATGTGTTGAGGTTCTTGAGAAATGTCAGCTTCGAGATACTGTGCAAGAGAAAAAAGAGGGTTTTTATAGTCTAGGTATAATTGTCAGTACCATCATTAACTCTCTCTTTACTTTCTACCCCTTTCTCTTATATGTAAGTTTTGATATATTGCAGTTGAACAAGATGGTGGGAACTGGAGCTTGGGACAACGTCAATTATTTTGCTTGGGTCGAGCTCTTTCGAGGAGAAGTCAGATATTGGTGCTTGATGAAGCTAATGCTTCAATTGGCAATGCAACATATTTTATACTTCAAAGAACCATACATATTGAGTTCGAGAGTTGCACAATTATCACAGTAGCTCATAGGATACCAACCGTGATATATAGTACAATGGTGCTTGCAATGAGTGACGGTGAGTTTTATATACATACTCTTGGCATATACGAAACCAAAACTTTGTAATTGATTACACTTATTGTGTTTTTATATTCACTCTAACAGAAGTGTATTCTTTATATCTATATGCAGGAAAGATAGTGGAATACAATGAACCAACAAAATTGATAAACGAATAGGGATCATTATTTGGGGAGCTTGTAAAGGAATATTAGCACACATCAACTCTGAAGATCTATAATGAAATCTTAGTTAATGATTATGATTGGTAAAAATAACTAGGTACTTATGTATGAAACATCTGTAATTGTTGCTTTATACTCTATGCGGTTATTCATCACTTTTGTATATGGTGTTGTAGGCAGAGGATCTTAGAAAAATAGCCCTCTAATTTTTGACCTCGATTGTATATCAACAAGATTCTTAAAATCTTCTTCCACCATATAAATAACTCACTCAGTGTATGTGACTTTGTGGTATTGACCATTTGGGCGAATCTTGGACGAGTAAGACCTATTACAGTTTATGGAATAGGTGTAGTGTTAATTTAGTTGGGTATAGGTCCAAGATGTATTGATAATTTAGTCGGGTAAATGTTAGAGATATATTTTTAATTTAGTTGGTTAAAAATCATAGATGTATGATTAAATTAGTTGGGTGCATGTTTGAGCCGGAGAAGATAAGAAAATTTATTAATTTTTTTCATGGTTAGTTTACTAAACTAATGAGACCAATTCACTTATCCTTTTTAATATTATTCTTTCAATACAAATGCTTTTTCGACCATTTATTCTTTTTTTCACCAAGTGTAACATGTACCCAACTAATTTAATATTACACCTCATCTTGTTAGTCAATTAAATTAACAGTAAACCTCATCCATTTATCCAATTAAATTAAAACTACATCTGTGACGCTTTCATCTACAATTTCATTTAGAGTACTGATGTGGTGGGTTTCACATATTTGTAAAGATCGTTACTCGGTAGTGTGTGTTACTAACATTTGGGAAATGAGTCATTTGTTATCTATTCTTTTGGCAATAACATTTGACATAGCTACAAAGAAGACGATCTTATAGAATCGTAATTCGTCATAATTTCCAAAACAATGTTATAAAATAGTAGTTTCAGGATCATTATTTCCGCTTGATCGAACAAGGAAGCAATTGAATTATAAGTATGACAAATGTGTTTCCAAACTAGTCAATTTATTTATACAATCTTAAATCCTAATTTTGTGTAACTGGGCATTTCTATCTTGTCCCTCATTCTCCATTGAAGCCACAAAATTGGTTATAAATGTAAAGTTTAATCTTATTATAGTTTAATTCCACTATTTTGCTTACAAATTTCACATATTTCAACACATGAGCTTTCGTATAGTAAGCCTACTAGAACAAACTTGTCAGCGTTGGATTTTTCTTAAGAAGTACTTAACATTAACCTCAAGCTTATCAACAATGTTGCATCCCATTAGCTCGGGTCATAAGGCTATCACTATCGCGATATCCTTCCGCGTAACTCCATCTTTTGTTAGCAAGAAAATGACCTAACAAACATCATATCACCCAAGAGTAAAATGAGTATGACATTAAAATGCCAAGGTTATGTCCCTGTAAAATGTAGCAAGTAAATCATAAAAATGCCTGGCACCAAATTACACAAAATTGCTGAAAAATGTACCAGATGACGTCAGAATATAAGAAATTACAATTTTGACTCACTTTAAATATGGAAGAGTCATATTCTTTATATGGCAATATTTGCAAGAAAAAAAAGTGGATCTATCGAACGATTACAAATAACCACCAGATTTCAGTCCATAACAGTTAGTGTACCAGCATGTGGGAATCAAAAGAGATCGGTTTAAACATAAAAGAGCTCAATCATTAGAACTCTGAAAGAGATGAGAAATCATTGTTTACCATGCAACAACGATATCAAGACTGTAATTCTTGCAAGGAGCAACAATGAGGAAGCTCTGAACCACAACAATCAAATTTGTTTTGAGATACAAGCAGTTCAAATTTGAGTTTTCTGTTTGAGATGCACAAATTCTATTGTACTGAAATTTAATGCAACAATCATAATAAAAAGACAATGATTTCATAATCTAAATGGCACTTCCTATGGAATATCTCAGAACCAAGCTAAGTTGCACTGCCTCTATTGATTTCATAATCTAAATGGCATTGCCTCTAGTTGTAACCTCAAACTAGCATTGTTTGAATATATACATCTTAATAGATAATCCAATCAGAATCATCTTTGATAACTTAAAACTATACTCCCATTTAAAGTGAGTAACCTAGCTCTTAAAGGTGATTGATCCTATAACTGTTTACTGGTAACCAGCTTTGCCAGCTTTTTAATGCCTTATATAGCTGTATTATCTCATATCATCTTGGTACCATCTTAGTGCTAGTTTTGCTGAGAGCACAACCAAATCTATTATGACTCATAACGAAGACACACACCTCCTAGATGATCTCATCCATCGAATCAGAATATGTGTAAAAATTATCCATTTTACGAAAGTTCAAAAAGTTAGTGATGAGACGCAAGAATTCATATTGCCAAACGACTAGTCTTGGATTCAAATACAAATGATAAGGATATAATATCTACAATATCATATAAGTAAGAGAGGCAGATGATGACAAGAACCAAATAGAAATAACAAAGTGACTAAACGAATAGAGAGGTTTATCATTGTTGTTTGAAAATAAGGTTATCCTACGATAGACGATAGTATTGTCAAGTACTGGAAACTCACTGTTGATGGTCGCTTAAGTTGAAGTGTCTTTTTAGAATGTGAAACAGTAAAGAAGGAAGAAAAATGCCATGTTCATATGCTCTGCCCTCTCTCCTCTTCCCTCTCCATCCTCACCACCGTGAACCACCACCCCTCATCCACCCACCTCCCTTAATCTCTCTCACCATGCCTCCTCCTCCACCCCCTCTAGCAAAATCTTCTTCTCCAATTCCTAATCCCCCTCCAATCTCCTTTCAAATCGACAGTAAAACTTTCACCTTGAAAACTAAAAATAGTAGATGGTCTAAAACAAAATACAACATCCCAAATCATTCTCTCTGAACTTGGCTCAAAATCTGAAGCATATCGGGCTATTACAATTAATCTTGTCCCAAATGGAATCAGCTTTGATGGATGCCACTAAAGATGGTGAAAATGGTGACGCCCACTGGCATTTCTCCTACCATCCTGAGTGGCTAACTCTTCAAAAAGCTTCAAATGAAAAAGGTTAGTTTCTTCGTCTTACCCTTTCTAGACTTGATGGAAAAGGAACACTTAGATCTTTCTTCATACCCTCTGGAGAGTATTGTGCCGGTTGGTCTGCTATGGCCTCTGCACTTCAAAATCTCCTCTATCCAACTTCAGCAATCTTTCCCAATCCAGTGGAAAAACGCTCACTTCCTACCTCTCATATCCCACCACCCATCATCCCATCATTTCAACCAAAACCCTCTACACATACCCAACCTCCACATCCCCAGAAAAAACTCCAGCAAAATCCACCAGCAAAACCCCAGCAAAAACCCACAACTCAACACTCATCATACACTCAAAACCACTCCCGTCTACCGACCTCCACCACCCCGATATCAATAAAATTATCTCTCCCTTGTGATCTTGTCACTGTATCAAACAATATCACCATAAAGGATATTCAAGACCCACCACCTCAATACCATGCGTCATTTATGAAACTACAAGATTCTCTGAAGGACCACAAAGATCCCCTTGAAGTTTCGCAAAATGGTTTAGTATGTACTGCTGCTAATCTTATATCTGCTTGGAAGGACATAGATGTGGAACTTGTGGATTATCTCCACACCTCTAAACCTTTCGACATAATGTCGGTAGATTATCATAGGGATATTATGTTCTTTGAAGATACGCAAGTAGGAACATTCTTTGCTCAGTCATCTTCAATTGCCTTGGAATACAACTTCTTCACTTTCTCTCCATGGCAACCATCATCATTAATACCTCACAATTATAATAGAGAATAATTCTTCAACATAGGTTTCTATGGTCTTCCTATGTATTTATGGTCCTCCACCATCATTTATGCTCTTGCAAATAAATATGGTGAACTAATAGAAATAGACAAATCAACCTTAAATTTAACCAATATTTCTGCTGCAAGAGTAAAGATCAGAAATCTTACAGGAATCAACGCAATTCCCAGATGGATGAATCTACATAGGGCGGTGGGTTTGTCCGGAATCCTGGGGAAAATTGAAGATGTAGTCCCACGGGACCCTTTCTGGAAGTGGCTTCTGATCTCTGTTCATCCAACTCAGCTTGCAAGGGGAAAAATTGAAATGTCCAAATAAATGAGAGCAAAGAAAAACTTTTGACCACATACGAACGAGCCTGTAATTCCACCTACCAAGTCTGCAAGAGATGGTGTTTCATTTAAAGCTCCATTAATAAACCTGAAAAAAGGGAACAACATCAATAATAGGACAAACAAGCCAACAAGGTTATCTAGAGACAAAAGAGACATAAGCACTCACATATGGATTGGAGCCCATATCCGTCTCCTAACCTCTCTCTGCAGAACTCCTTTGTTCTTTCTAGTCAATATTTGTCGGTTTCTCCTTCATTAAATACCTCGTCTGAAATCAGTACAAGAAAGACAAGCTTTTCAAATTGTAATTCCAGAGTTTGTTGATTTGGACACACCAAACTCACAGTGGTCAGCATCACCCCCTTGGGCCATAATTAATTCAATCTCATACCCATACACTTTTTACAATCCATTTAATAGGGCTTGATCATGCCCCAGTCGACACCCCTCCCCTCAAATCTCAGAAATGCAAACCCTGATTCTGGCATTCAGTCCTGCCCCCATTACAGCACCAACACCCACCTCATCCATGTCTTTGGACATCCACTTAAATGAAATAAACTATCAGTTACCACCATCAACAAATCCTTCTTATGTTTCTCTCGAAACAAATGTTATACCTCCTCCTCCTCTTTTTTATTGTTTCATGTTTTATATTTATTTTCTAAATAATAATAATGATAATAGTAATAATAAAATCAATCAAAAATTTAAAATTTAAAAATGTAATAATTTCATTAGGAAAAGTCATGGAGAAGAATAAATTCAATAGGAAGTTTCAAAACAACAAATGATCGAAGAAAAATAGGAAATTTCAACAAGTTTCAAGGGTTTATCATCAAGGGTTGAAGTCGAAGACTGGAGACAGAGTTGTTTTATTGAACACTATGAGATAGTGTGAGACTAGAAGGTGAGATTATGTTCCCATCCTCATATATGGTCGATTTCCTAAGAAGTCATCAAATTTCTTTCCCTTCGAGATCATCAGGATTTTTTTTCCAGAAAAAGCGTTACCATCAATATATGTAAGTATTCTCTCTTCAATGCTGCTTACACACCAGTGTGACCCTTAAAATCGTCTTACAAGTGCAAGATCATAAAACCTTGTGGTGAGGCAGATTCAAGGCAAAATGCTTATTCGGTTGCTCTGTTAGTCCGCTATCCATATGGAAAAAGGACTCGTTGGCACTAGTTCAACTCGTCGCACTCTCTCTCTCTCTTATTGATTAAGCGTATTAGCATGTATTTTCTATGGCACTTCTAATTACTTGGCATTAGGAAGAAAAACTTTATATCCACGTAGCTCTTTGAATATTTGTGACTAATTAGAAGTTTGACTAAATGTTTTTTGGGTATACCTCTTGTAGACCCTCCCGAGACAACACTAGGACATTAGGGCCACCTATGGGTTTAAAGGCTTCTTACACATGTTAAATACAGTCGTGGTTCTTGTAAAAGTGAGTTAAGATTTGTATTTTATTTTTTGGTTAGTTTTTCATTTTAGTTTTCCTCGAGGACTAGCAAAATGTAGGTTTGGGGGTATTTGATGAATGTGTAAACACGTCATTTTTACATCTTAATTTACATTTATTTAGTTCTTTATTTTGTACATATTTAATGGTTTTTGTTCAGTTTTGCAGTTTATAGGAAACAAAGCTCGATGGACTAAAATGCGTAATTCAGTTCGTAAAATGAAAGAAATGAAGTAATTATGATTGAATGGGCTAAGCCAAAAAGGAAAAATATGGATAGTTAATTCATTGGACCAACTATTTGGATATGGGGGTAAGCATACCACAACATGTGTATAAAGTGTGAATACCATTTGCAAGAGTTTAATTAAGATAAAAGGATACTTGAAGATATTTTGTTTAATAAAGAAAATAATCAAAATAAAAAAGGAAATAAAGATTATGGAAAAAATATTATTCTTATGGTTGGAGTTAGTAAATAATAATATATTTTCCAAATAAAAAAATGGTGACTTCATGATGAGATATTATTTGACACGCGGCGTATTCTCATTAGATGATGCTGTGGTAGTGGAAATGGAAAAGGAAAGTGGTTTCATTTAAAGCTATATAAATAATGGTAGAAGCAGATCGAAAGGGGGAATTTAATTTTTAGTCAAGTGTCCGAGCCGTAAAATTAGTCTTAGTTGTAGTTTTTTGTGTTGTTTTTCTTCTTATTTTTCATTTCTCTTGTAATACTGGAATAATCTCTCTACTAAGGCTACAAATGATGTATGATGTATGTTAGAGATTCTAATATTTTTCTATAATAACTGTTCTTGGTCCCATATTCTCGTTTATTAATGATAATAATTTTCTTCATATGTCATTTTTGCTTGTTCATTGATTTATATTTTTTCTTTAGAAATCAACATCATTAAGTGAAGAAGATTGTTAGTACCTTGAGAAATTCTTACTGGTTTAAATGTTTGATTTTCCAAGACGTCAATGTGTCCTAAATCGTCTTGAGGTATTATGAAGAGTATTATTTGAGATTGTTATAGTTATCTATTATGCATCATAGCGGATTAATCTAAAGTACGAGTATTTTCTTTTCTAATTTATTCTTTTCATCATTTTCTAATTAATATTTTATTATTTGATTGTAAATTAAAGATAACAATAATTTAGTCTCTGTGGAACGACCCATGCTTGCATATTGTCTCATCGACAGTCGTGCTCTTGCGGTCTACGATTAATAAAACCCAAAACAGGCTTAACCTTCAATAAAACCCGCAACAGGCTTAACCTAATTCAAAAATCAAACCAAAGAAAGGTGTGAAGATGAGAATTGGGTTTCAGGTTTATGCAGAGGGAAGAAAATAAGGTTTGGCGTTGTAACAAAGGGAGGAGATGAAGACAGATTGGTAACGGAAGAGGAGACTCGATGGGTGATGTTATGTGCCTGAAAGCTAAAACGGAAAAGAGATTTAATGTGAGAGTTATCAAAGGGGAAAAGAGATCTGGGCCGTCGGATCAGGGCAGAAAACATGGGTGAATTCTCAGCCACGATTTATCTATGACACAAAAGGAGAAATGATACTCGTAGATCTCTTAAAAGAATGGATTCGGGACCTTCGAATTAAAAGATTAATCCTGACCACTCTTTACATATCCCTTGAATAGATCATAGCCCTCTTTTATTCCCCCTTCAAATCAGATCACAACCACTTTTTATCTATCCCCAAATGAAATCATGCCATCATTTATACCTACATTGTGTTTTATTTTCTTGATTAATTACCAAACTATAACTTTATATACATATGTTACCTACGGAATTACTGCTTCAAAAATAAAAATAAAAAAATCTATGGAATTACAATGGGTTGCCCGTACAATTGACAATTCCGACTGACTTCTCCCATATTACAGAACATTCTAATCAGGCAAGTTTGGCGGAATAGATTTCCGCTGGAAGGTATCCTACGGACTCTTATTCCACCCAGCATATAATTCTGCTAGTGAATTTAACACTTAATTCAGAGCATCTCCAGTGGATTATGGATATTAATCCTATGTGGAGATAAAAAAAGCATTTAATAACATTGAATACATATAAAATTTTGTATTGATAAGCATCTTCAGTGGTAGTTATATCCATATTTATTTTGATACACTTGTCACTTATTTGGAAAAAAATCAATTCACAAAATCTAAAAAAGAAATTAAAACAAAAACAAACTAATGATGTGGATATCGATGAAATTTTTTAAAAACCCAAACTCTTCTCCAAACTCAAATTTCCATACTAGATTAAATTTTAATTATCCAAAAACCAGTGGAGAGGTTTTGTTTGTTAAAAATTTCTAAAATCGTAGGTGGCATCAATATTTTTAGAAACACATTCTCCATTAGAGATGCTTTCGAACTGTAACATGATGCAATCCGCTTATGCCGACCAGAATAATCCATTATCGCCTCAGCTGAAAAATCTGTATAACCGCCTCCCAACTTGTTATCACAAATGTAAAGAATAAAATCATACAACCAGTGAAACATACATATGAATTTATACTTTTAACAATGAATTAAACAAGAAATGGTTATGTGATTTTAGTAGTATTACAAAAAATCACATATATGATATATGTGGTACCTATGACATCACGTAATGTAACAAATCAATATTTTATAAAATTGGAAGAAAAATATTTGCAAGTAAAAGAATTGTGTTTCTTAATACTCTCCATATTTGGTTTCTTTAGTTATTAACGTTTTTCCTTTATATCTGATTTTCCATCTCTCCTTCGTCTTATAAAAAAAACAACAAAGTATAATTAACATACAAGTGCAAATTTATAAAAAACAAAATAATAATGCAAAAATAAAGTAAAATTCACACATTAACTTTTTTTAAAGAAGAAAAATGTGTTGGCATAAAATTTCCGGGACCTAGGCCAGTTTTGAATACTCTTAAAATTATGTCGTTATCACTAGTATAAATCTTCACGTAGGTCACACTTGATCACCGTGTCCATAGGCCTTTAGTCATGGATATTTTTTACTCCAAAGTGTGGTATCAAGTGGTGTGACAACTGTGTACCTTTATGGCTACATAAACTTTGAGCGACTATCACGCATGATTTACCATGACCACACCCCTATAACCGTGTCTATATGATATCCATTTGTTTTTTGAAGTTAAGCATTTTCCCTATCACCATGGTCATAGGATCTTTATATACATACAATTTGATTTTAATATGGCTAGTGTTTACCTTAAAGCTACATGAATTTAATTAAACCATAGCCTTTGTTATCAATCAGACACAGATAATTCATTTTATCATGGCCAATTTATGGCTTACAGTTATGTTGTAATTATAGCACAATGGCGATAAACTTTGTACTAGTGTATACTCTTGCCTACTATACAACTTCGGTCTAGTATAAATGAGACAGAATAATCGGCCCCTATTTACTATGTTTCCTCAGTATCCCTATTCCTACAACCAATCTGACCCACGCATATGAATCCCTTAACATATGTCGGTTACTTTCCAGGAGTTGCTTTACTTTCCGTCGTGAAAACTACAGCTACCTGGTATCCAATATGACGACTAGATTTTCTTTGGGAAGCAAATCAAACAGTCAAGGAAATAATGTATGTTCCAATCATAATAACAACAAATATGTGAATCTTCTGAGTCAAGATTCTTCAGTTTAATCACAAAACCATTTGATTCCGTAGGTTATCTTCAGATAATAAACTCCTTAATCAATCAAGGTTTATGTTCATGAAGTGAACTACTCGATTCCATTTGAGTTATGTTAAGTCACTTGAACACCATATTATCCTAATCAATCAAGTGTAGAAGATATTTACATCAACACTCTTTGAATCTTCAACATTCAAAGTAAACTGCAAAATCAACAACTTGATTCCACTATCCAAAGCCGCACAGAACGAAGTCTGTTAAAGTTGGCTTTAAAATGATAGTCTTATCCACAAATTCGAGCGATCTTTTATTAACTTAAGAAATATATCTTTTCTTTCACAAGTTCTCGAGTGGCCTTATTCTAAAAAAAGGACCATAAAATAAACAAGAACTTAAGAATATGAAGAAAGATATTGTTAGTCACAAGTATAATAAAAGAAAATAAAAATATAATCTAGTTTCCCAAACGGGACTTCCAGTGCTTCTTGATCCCTGAAGAAGTCTTTAAGGGTTACTCCTTGGTTATCCCAAATTTAATCATATTAAAACATTGTGTAAAGAGGATGAGTTTGTAAAGAGATAAGAATTCTCTTTATATAGTGTTTATACTAAGACTTTTTATGATAACAAGATAAGTTGTTTCGGAAAATACAAATGCATCATAAATGCTCAATTTTAAATTTAACTTTTTGACGGACTGGTAAACTCCACCCCCGCCAGTGCCGCACTGTACAGTCTAGAACTCCCCGATACACCACTCTGATATGAGTAACCAAAATATAAATTGATGCGCGTCGTAGGTGCAACAAATTTTTGATCTTAATTCCAATCAATTAACAAGTAATATAATGGAATTCGTAAACAAAGCAATTGAAATTTGAAAATGTCACAAGGGGGGTTTTGTAGTGGGTTTAAAATAAAATAAACAAAGAAATTGAAAGTTGATTCGTAAGAAATAGAGAAAGAGTTGATTGAGGAATCCTTCTTTGTTACTAAGCCGTCATCAAGTTATTATGCTTATCTATTTATCGTCGTTAATCACATATTATCACCAACCGTAGAATAACATCTAAACCAGTGATTGATAGACACATTTTAGTGTCTAAATTGTACCTTAGTTTCTATTAAGTTAGTATTCGATTTTGCAAATATTACGTGTTTTTATGCTTTTGTAGGTACAGTAGAAGAATAAAGATTTGTGGAAAAATTGGCTCAAAAAGTGATAAAGGCACCCCAAGGACAAGTGTTATTTGGTACCCTAGAAGTGGATAAGGGGTACCCTCGAGTCAACTCGGTCAAATCGGGACAAATCGGGTCAAACCCGAGTCAAATCGGTCAACCCGAGTTGACCGAGTCAACTCAGCACGGGACCGATCGGAATTCGTCTGCATCAACTGGCCACTTTCAATTCGCGTGAGAAACAAGTTTTTGTTGCTTCCAGATTGTTCTAAACACTCATAGTTATCTCACGCAAGTCATAAACATCAAAAGATCCCGTAAATTCAGCTTGAAAATCATGTATTTGGCCGGAATCATGATTCGATTAAGATTGGGATTTGTGGGCAGTTCTAGAGAGTTCTATTAGGTTTAGAACTCTCTCTAGGGTTTCTACTATCTATATAAACCAAGAGAAGCCAAGAAAATCGAACACGAAAACCTAGAGAAGAAATCAGAGAAATTCCGGCCACTTCCGGTCGCCGCCGGTGACCTGCTGCTGCTCCGGCCGGCGTGTTCTTCATCCACCATCACCGAAGAAGACGATCTTGTAACATCTATATACGTTGCATATCCAGTGTTACATTCTGCTCCTGTTGCCTATTCTTTCAAATCTTTGTTGCTTAGAATACTTTCTGTTACAGCTGAACCCTCTCTTGCAACATTTATAAACGTATCTGTTCAGCTGTTGCACTATTATTTCACCTTGTAATCAACTTTTTGAGCAATGAAAAGATCTTTTGAGCAAGTTTTCTTCACCATGGTTTAAGTTTAGTTACTGGGATGATGGATAAGGTATTTTTCTCAATTTTATGTGATTTAATTATTTTCTAATAATTATTTATAATTCTTTTGTTATTAGAATTGCATAGTTTTAAATAGTAAAAACGGTTTTCTTTCAACAGTTGTGCTTTTGCTTGATGGATTATGCTTAGTTAATTAATTTTGATAGTCCATGCTTGTGATTTACCTCTGTTTGTTAGCATAACAAAACCAATTTTGGCAATTATTTGGGCTTCAATTAATTTAAAAAGAATTATCTGATTAATCACATAGGTTGTTAGAATTACCTGATTCCTGATTCCTGATATTTTTAAAATTATTCAAAAATCATCTTTAGGTTATTTAGTCTTTTTCTTACTCCTGAAATTTTCTAGAGTTAATTAGAATCATTATTTTCTAAAATCATTACCTTCACAAGTTCGAGAATCGAACCTCTTTTTACCACTATATAAAATCACATCAGTGATATCCCCTAAATTCCTTGTATCATTGATCGAGTACGGAAGCTCTCCAATACCAGTAACTATTCGTCTAAACCACCTAATAGTTCTTATTATAGATTTAGTTTGGTCGAATGCTTTATCTTTTGTGAATTAAAAGGTCGACCTAGAAGTTAAACTCTTGGCTCAAGGTCCACTTACTAGTATTTCTTATACACACAATTGTTCTATAGAATCTCACTGCAAGGTCTCGTGTTCTATACTTGTATATGAGTTATTAAACTATCACTTGTCTCCTAACTCTTTACTAGAATTAGATTAATCAAAATATCTATTTAGTTGGCCACCTAAACAATCAATCAATCAATCATGAACATTCTTTATAGTATAAACAAACAACAATCATGTGAAGAACTCAAAATAAATTCATATTATAACTCAAATCATGTTTAGAACATAGAATTCATCCTCAATCAATCAAGTGTTTAGCTACTTATGGATGTGATATTATCCATGATATACATAAGAGAATCGTAAAGAGATATCCTTACGATAATGGAACCGCTTTGAAACAATGGCTTTCTTTCCGTGTGTTGCTGACCTCCTGCAAGACTTGAAAAATTATGTAAAAAGGTCCCTCTTTGAGTTATGAAAGTCTTCTTAATTATATATTACTCATCAAATCTAGGTGTTAAAGATCTAACGGGACCAGGTTTCCTTGATTTACAAGTCAAAAATATGTCCAAGAAGTGGCCCATGTCATGTCACTATCGGTGGAATTATTCCCCTTCTTTTTTCCGATTATTGGTGTCCAAAAAAAGAGTTTTTTGATGCTAAAAGTGTCCATAATCGTTAGTCACGATCCTTTTCATATCTATAGATTTTTAGAGACCAAAATATGAAATTTTCGGGACCCAAAAGTGTCTATAATCGGTAGACTTGATTCCCCTTATGTCTAATGGTTGTAGGAGCTCAAAAAATAAGTTTTTTTGACGCCGAAACTTCCCAAAATCGGTAGTCTCGAACCCCTCTTATTTATCGATTATTTTGATGTACGTTTCGTTTTTTACTTTGGTTGTTTTTCCCGTAACTTCTTTGTCCGACCTCGGAATGACCTAATTCTTGTTTGTGTTGGCTTCATCTTTTCACTTTCTATAAGATGAGGAAAAAAAATATGGATTTGAAGGTGCCCCTAGTGGACGAATTATAGTCTCGTAAGGGTTTACAAGAGATATACCCAAAAAACCTACACCAACTTCTATTTACTTTAAAGTCGCAAGCATCCAAAGAGCTATGAGGACATAAAGTTTCCGCACTTAATAATAAGAAATTATAAGTACAAGAAACATCATTCTTGAATCATAAATACACTTAATCGATGAGAAAATGAGTGTAATATGTTAAACTAATGCCATATGATGGAACACAACCTCAAGAGAAACTGTAACACCCGTATTTTTCACATGATGCTTACTCTAATATGCGTTATTTCGTGGGGTGAAGCTTCATCTCAAGCTTATAAATCTTACTCAAGGATGCATCAAGGTTTGGATGCATCACTTGGATGGTTGCAAACTATGAACACATCTTCTTGGCATTATGATGCTAGGTTTGTCCCTTGCTCAGAGATGCAACATTTACCTATCTTGATTTCTAGTGGAAACATTCCAATACTACAACATCTTTATGCTTGGCCTTTACCAAGGGATGCAACATTAATAAATGTTGCTTACCGGAGGAAGCATCATAGGTTGTGATGCTTACTAGAGGAAGCATCACCGTTCCAATGTTGTTTACCGGAGGAAGCATCATAGTGCTAAGGCACTATTATGTCGTGATGCTTACTAGAGGAAAAATCATCGTCCTAATGTTTCTCACCGGATGAAGCATTATAGTGCTAAGGCACTATTATGCCGTGATGCTTATTGTAGGAAGCCTCACTGTCCCAAAGTTGCTTACTTGGTCAAATGTTCCTTACTTAGTCAAGGTGGCAGTCAATGGATGTCATCTACCTTACATTTCTCGACTTGTAGAAATACGCTTAAGACGTATATAGAGAGGAGGTGTTGGTTGTAAATTCATGATGCTTACTCAAGGAAGCATCATTGGCATTATGAAGCTTACCCAAGGAAGCATCACTGTCCCGTATAGCTTACCCGAGGAAACATCATAGTGTTAATGCAATATTATGCTCGAAAGTAGGTGGAGGTTGGTATATGGGACTTACCTTCTTCTCCAAACATGTGGAAATATGTTTAAGACATATATAAGGAAGAGGTCTTGGTTGAAGGTGCATGTGCGGTAATGAATCATTTATCCACAACCCTGTGCATAGCTTGCGAAAGGGCCTTGGCCTATACAGACTAGGCTTTTCTTAGCCTTTGGCCTTGCTAAACCATTTTGGAAATCGTTGGTGACGTGGATTTTATATGCCTATTCATATCCTTTCAAAAAAATTGACCCTTGGCATCGATGTTGTATTTTTCTTAATAAGGCTTAAGTTGCTATTGTCTCATTCGAAATGACCCTTCAGATGAACTACGGTCATGCTTGATACCTTCATGGTACGGGTTGGGTACATAGGCAGTCGCAATGCTATGCATTTTTGGTCCAGCACCTTGTTACTGATATCATCTAATTAGGAGATGATTGTTGCCATGCGTAATGAGGTAGTTGCATTCTATTCGATGGATTTTCATACTTTGTATCACGATATACGTCATGGATGGAATATGTCTGGTTGTTGCACCCTTGGCAAGAGCAAGATCAGTGCACACATCCAGCGCATGGTCGAAGCAGAGTTAAGAAAACAGGAAATTAGGTCTGAAATTGCCTAGGTGCTAGTCCAAGGCATGACTTAGGCCTGGAAAATGCTCGTAAGTATGTGATGCATCCCAAAGCCATCATCATTGGCTTTTATGGCGTTGTACCCTTTGAAGAACAAGGGAAAACTGGAATAGTTTGAATTTATGTACGGAAACTACGTTCCAAGTATCATGCTTGTAAGGGAAATTTGACCTGCATTTGCCTGGTAAGCCACGAGGTTATGTCGCATCAAAGTGGCGCATCAGGGAGTTCTGGAATACGCAGCGCATAACTTCGGGGATAAAATTTTCTGATCCGTCGCAACAGCTAATAAACATTTCACCTCGACTTCTGCATCACTGGTCGGTCACTCATGAAACGATAGAAATGGGTCATGCATTGTGTTAAAAAGAATAAACGTTTAGTTTGAATTTATAATAATCTCCAAGAAAGGGAATCAATTATATGGTGTGAATGCTCACTCACCTTCTCATACGATCTACATTCAACACCACTCTCCATTGTCTAATACAAACAACTTCTTCTTCGGCTTCAACTCTCGAACTTTGTAGAACTTTGACAACTTGTACTCCCTTTTTCTTCTTCAATTACTTGTGTTTTTGAAACTTAGATTTCTTCTTCACCATAGCCTTTACTAGTATATATATATATATATATTAGTTCTAATGCCATAAGATAATGAACTTTAGCACTTGATTCTTCAAAAGCTTGATATTGTCTTGGTATCATAAACTTAAAAAATTCACATGTTTTTGCTTTTCTTTATTTTTCACCTTCTATTCATTTTGGATATACAATTTCGCTCTTCCTTTTTGTTGTTACTAAACCTTGAACATCTTCAACTTTCTTCATAAATTGATGTTGTTCCGCTTGTTGATGATGATGATGTTTTTTTATGGTCACTGTTTCTATGGTTAATTCGTAGTTCTGATGTCACCCCCATGATTGACAAAATTAATACTCAGGTAGTCTCTATTAGTGATTAATTAACTCTTTAATATTGTATTTCGGGTATATCTTGTATACTCTTGAGTCTTTGAAGCACATAGTAGATAGATAGCGTAAGGAGATAATGAAGTGGACTAACATAAATAAAATGCTTACTTCTTATGGTTACGATGCACTCCCGTCTTCCAATGCGAGATGCTAAAATCTAACTAAAAAGGTGTACGGGTATGTTTTACTGTAGGGTGTTTTATGGAAATTCTCGGTTGTTCGGCACATCAACTTACAAATAATTATCACAACAACTACTTAGTTTGAATGTTGATAAGTTGTTTGTGTTCCTACTGGTTATGTATTCTTTTGCATGGATGACCTAATTGTCATGGCATATGCAGGTACATAGCAAATACAATGTACGTCGATAGGTGCATTAATTGCATTAGTTTGATACTCAAACTCATTGCTTTCTTATTAGTTTTCATATTACTATGCTTTGATTTTGTTTGTTTATGAGTTTTTAGGAGTTTTGAAGTGGATTCAACCACAGAAGAAGAAAAGAGTTAATTACAACACAAAATGAACAAGGAATAAAGTTCTAAAAATAAAGGAAGATCAAGTACAAATATAACTCATTTCAATCCAATATTTATTCAATTTATCTTGAAGGTAATTGAAAGACGAAGCTAACGGTGAAATAATGAGGTTATTCCGAGTTCGAATGAAGAAGTTATGGGCAAAACAAGCTTGAAAGAATTGAGTGTACAGAGAGAAGTTCTTCCAGTAATCCATCATACATTTATTAGCCGAACCGGAGACTGAATAGAGCAAAAATAACTTTTGAGGTTTGGACGGAAGAGTCCATACAATTAGTAGCCGAACCTGACACTGTTCTGGGACATATTTGGACACGAAATTATCTTCTAAATTGTGTATACACGTTCCCGGAAGGATTCTAAGCCCTAGAAAGAGAGTATACTTGAGGGTCAAGCATTGAAGGCTATAAAAGAAGACATCTAAGGCTCAAAGAAGACATCTTTATATCTTGGAAGTAATATCTTATCTTCTACCTCTTATATCACATCTTCTATATAAAAAACCTAGGGTTTTCCCCTTAAGAGGAAACCATTCTTCTTCTTTGTATATTTTCATGGGTTTTAGTAAATCAATGAGTAGGTAATTTTCTTTTATTGGTTGGGGATATAGTTGGAAGTCCTAGACATGTAAATCAATCTGGCTGGTTAGTTTTAATGTTAATGATCTCTTTTATCGTTTATGTTCTACTGTTCATATCGCTATATATATATGATTGGAAACTTGCTCGTTTAAGTTACAAATTGAATGATCTTGTGTTCATATCTAAAGCTAGACTAGGTTTTGAGATCCGGAATTGCCAAGAACTATAATCACAGGTAGCAAAACATAGTTGTTAATGACGGGATGTTGCCATGCGATTATGTGTAGAAGCTTAACCTAAGTAAAATATGTGTGGCTCTTGTGCCGGATTACTTAGAATAAACTCAACTCACGAAGACTATTGCTTTCATGGGTTAAACTTGAGTGGCTCTTGCGCCAAGTTATTCATTCAGAAGGATTCAAAGAGTGGCTCTTGCGTCTTTGATGATACAAAGAGTTTTTCCGGAGTAAGCCTGCAATAGGATGCTCTAGGGTTATTGATATAGGAAGGATTGAAAGATATCTCTAATCGATTGAAGAGCCCTGTTTGGTAACGGGCGATGAAACCTCTAACCAGTATTTTCTCACCTTAATCTTAATCTTTATTTACTTTTGTTTTTATTTTCATTAGTTTACTTTAGTTTAATTCACTACAATTCCCTCCTTGGTTACTTAGAAGTTAAAAACAAATAACAATTCAAAACTCCTCGTGATATTAGTTGTTAATATTAGTGGAAAATATCTTAATTAATTTGGGTGCAAACGACACCCATCATACACTGAAGATGGATAAAGGGTTACTCAGGGAACAAACATGTTATCTGAACCAAAATTGCTTGGTCTCAAACCTGGATCAATTGACAAGGTTTTCTTCCTCTATTGGTTTGAGAACTATAGTCTTGTAACATCTTGGAATATTTTTATTGGGTGCCCCCCTTGAGAGATTTTTATATGTTTTTCCATATTTTTATTGGAC
This sequence comes from Papaver californicum, assembly GCA_023531435.1. Classification (NCBI taxonomy): domain Eukaryota; kingdom Viridiplantae; phylum Streptophyta; class Magnoliopsida; order Ranunculales; family Papaveraceae; genus Papaver; species Papaver californicum. Next base: position 35,486 of record JAJJMC010025892.1, read on the forward strand.
CTTATAGAGTTTATGTTTAACTTGGTGAAGATAGGTAATGAGACTCGCCATATAAGATATTCATTCGCATGTGATATTCGTTTCATCTAATTGGATACTCCATGAGAGATTCAACTAGGTCTATTTGAAAAAAAATATTTATGAATCTAGAATTTGTTCCATCTCATTGGATATTCCATGAGAGGTTCACCTAGTTATATTCTAAGAAAGATATTCATTTGCACCTAGGATTTTTTCCATCTTATTGGATATTCCATGAGGTATATTCTAGTATCGTTGATAGAGTGGAAATTGACATGAATTTTTGGGTGTGCATTAATATTGGTTAGATCTAAAACTTTAGTTATATTGGTTGAATATTCTTCGAGATTGACATAAGTATATATTGCTAGGATTCTCTCGATCTCATAGGATATGCTTAGAGATTGACCTAAGTTTATATTTATCTAATTATTTCGATATCATTTGATATTATTTGAGATTGACCTAAGTTTATATTTCTCGAATTCTTTCGATATCATTGGATATCATTTGATTTGACCGAAGTATGTGTGAGAATTATCTAATTATATATTACTCAATAATATGTATGTTAGATTGACTTAAGTCTATGTTACTCCTAATTGTAACTACAGAAAAGCCTGCATCCACACCTAAATGTATCTTAGGTTATAAATCACTCTAAGCTAACTACAATAAATATGCAAGAAGTAAAATTAATCATAATAAAGATACGAACAAAGTATATAAAGAAACAAAATTTGTAGAATATATGAAATTTTATGTGTGTTGTTTACTAGAGAACAAGTATATTTATGAAATTAATAAGCGTCCATTGTTCTTTTGGTCGTTGGATCTGTATATATTACTTCTTAGTATTAGTGGGAAATATCTAGACTGATTTGTGCGCAAACGACACACATCAAATTTTGGCGCCGCTGCCGGGGAGCAGTAGCAATTGTTTTTGTTTGAGATTTCATTTTAGTTCTATTATATGTTTTTCTCTTAGTTTTTTTCAAGTTTTTGGAAACAACTCGTTGGTGGAATTCGTCATCCGTCAAAAGAGGGAGGTAGATTCTCAAATATGTTGTATATATCACTTTTATTCAAAAAAAAAAATTAGATTTTTTTTGTTAGATTTGTTTTTCCTACTCTTTGTGTGTTATCATGTTCCCTTACGGATATAACATGTATGGTGCACAAGATCAAGTATATAATAATGGTAATCAGTTTGATTTTAGTTCTCAATCTTTTAATAGCTACCAACCAACCATGGGGTACAATCACAACCAATCCTTTGGTCATGATCAATATCCCACGGTTCCTTTTGGTTATTTTCATACATGCCAACAACCTTATGGTGGGTATGTAGGTGAACAACCGCTAGGATGGGAGGAACCACTTAGTGAGCAACCACGCGTGGAAAATCCAGGTTTTGAAGAACGTCTTGACCAACTAACCTAAGTGATGGGTGAACATCATCAAGTTGTTAATGAATCACTCCAAGAACTTCAAAGAGGGGTAAACAACATAATAAGAGAAATCGATCAAAATAAAGAAGAAAGGAATAAAGAAGAGTGTTGGTCTAAAAGCCAAAATTATTATGAAATTCCTGTAGATAGTAATGAATATTTGATTGATGATTATTATGGAGAAGACCAATCTTTGGGGATATTTGATGATACTAGTATAGCTTACAAACCTTGATCTTACTAATGATCAATCACCTATTCAAAAGGTAGAGCTTGAGGATGATGCAATGAGCGTTCTAAAAAAATTCCTTGCGGCGAGATTTGATTCTGCAACAAAGTATGAGGCTTAAAAGAAAGAGGAGTATGTTGAGAATGGAGCCGAATTGAGTAATATTGTAGAAGACCCAATTGAACTTGCCAAAGTTTATGATGATAATGTTGATGCTGAAATTCTTGTTGAGGCGGAAACTAATGAAGAACGGTTAGAAATTTTAATAGAGGACCACGGTATACAAGAGGTAATTAAGTAATTAGAAATTTTTAAGAAAAACGAGGATCCCGTAATACAAGAGAATTTTGAAGGTTTGACTATTGATCTTGTTCCTTTACCTCACCTAGGCTTTAATGTATGTGCTTCGGAAGTATTGTTGAATTACTTTGCTTCTAAATATCCTCCATAGTAAATGCTTGATTCTCATACTATGAAGGTTTTCAAAGACGATTCTATAGAAGTTCCCGAATTCTATGTTTTCTATCCACTTTCGAGTGTAGAAAGGACTAAGTATGTGGAAACTTTTATCGAGCAATAGCTTCAATTTTATTTTCTTGTACTAATATTCTTGTGAAGTTATTGTTAGAATTGGAGATTGTTATACGGGTGGATCCTCATATTTTCAGATTGTAGGTGTACGGACAATAACCAGAAGGCCAAGCTGAGGACGTTAAACCAAACGATGAATGGGAGGCAACCCATTGGTTTTTTATTTCTATCTTTATCTTTTATCTTTTTCTCAGTTTTTCATATCATTAGTAGGAATTTTTCACCTTGATTTTACATTGGACGAGTCAAGTTACATTGAGGACAATGTAAAGTTTAAGTGTAGGGGAGTGACTAAGCATATAGATTCTTAATATTCTCTTTGTAGTTATAATTTTAAACTTTTTGTACATATTTGCATGAAAAATTCAAACTTTTAGAGATTTTAGAGTCACTTAGTATACTTGTAGCTAAGTTTACATACGAAGTTCTTACCGAAATAACTGAACTTATAAGTATTAGAGAACTATATTCGGGTTTCTCATTTGTTGAGAGACACGAGCTGATAAAAAGGGACTTAAACCGCCGGTAGAGAATACAATATTAGGGAGATGATCAATCATTAATAGAGACTACCTATTGTTGCATCAAGCAAGGCACTAGACCTTCAATTCTTTGTACCTGTCTAAAAATTATCCTTTAGAGTGTGTGACATCTTACGCTAATTCCGGGTAGAATGATGAGCTACCCAACCTCGCACCCCTTCAACACTTTTATGATATCTTGAGTGCTAATTCTATCAATCATGAGTCAGAATTGCTAACTCTATCTTGTAGTCTTGTTTGCAGTTGACATCATTTTCTCGACAAAGCAGCAATAGAAATATATCATCATCAACAAGCGGAGCGACATAAAAATCACAAATAAAGTTGAATACAGTCAAGGTTTGCAAGCAACAAAAAGAGGAGAAAAATTCTATATCAAAAGTGAAAACAAAATAAAGTGAAAAAGAAAGAAAAACAAAAGATGTAAGTCTTTGAAGTTTATACGATACCAAGGCAATACAAGTTGTGAAGAATCAGGTGCTTAATTCCTTTCCCCATGTCCATGTTAATTTCATTTAATTATTCTTGTAATTTTTATCTTTTTATAGTATAAAAAAATGATATTGAAATTTTTTTCGAAGAATACAAAAAGATATGCATTTTAATTTCATAGTTAGTGTGTTATTTTATTAGTTAAGGCCATGAGAAAGAAGAAATATATAAAAAAAAGTTTCAAACAACAAGAATTTGAAGAAAAGAGTTACAAATTTTCAAATTTCTACAAAGTTCAGAAGTTTATCATCAACAGCTGAAAACTGAAGACGAAAACGTTTCTATTTGCTGTGAGAGTGGTGCTGATTATGAATCGGGTGAGAAGGTACGTAAGCATTCCCATCCTTGCATAGTGGTTGATTTCCTTTCATAGATATCATCATAAAAAACAAACAAAAAGGGTTCTTTTTGGCCCACGTTTCTACGGGATAACAAAATATGATTCGGAAGGTTACTTTTCCTTTTCACCATTCAACGTGTGCAAGATTTCTATCTTCATTCCTTCCTGCACACATGAGAAGCATAAAATGTGTCTTCTGAGTGCAATTTTATGAAACCCTAATGGTGAGGAAGAAGTCGAGGAGGAATGCTTACTCGATCGCTCTTGAGGTTGGATTCTTTCACATGGTGGTTTTCTCCTAACTCAAGAGTTAAGCATGAGAATAATGTTCTTTAACATTTCTAACTTCTTATTATTAGTGTGGATAAAATTTATGTCCTCATAGATCTTTGGATGCATGTGCTCTGGAATTTTTAAAATTTGGAATTTAAGTTTTGTGGGTATACATCTTGTAAACCCTCATGAGACTATAACTCGTCCACTAGGGACATCTAGGAGTTAAAGTCTTGTTACACATGCTAAGTGTAATCGTATCCTCAACGAAAGGGAGTTGTTGTATTCTAGTTTAGGTTAGTTTAGTTAGGTAGTTTGCTCGAGGACTAGCAAATGGTAAGTGTGGGGGAATTTGAAAAGTGCATTATTTGCATTAGTTTGATACTATAACTCATTGCTTTCTTGTTAGTTTTCATATCATTATGTTATGATTTTGTTTGTTTATGAGTTTATTAGGAGTTTTGAAGTGGATTCAACCAAAGAAGAAGAAAGGAGTTCATTACAACATAAAATGAACAAGGAATAAAGTGCTACAAATGAAGGAAGATCAAGGACAAATGGAACTCATTCAAATCCAAGATTTATTCAATTTATCTTAAAGGGAATTGAAAGACGAAGCTAACGGTGAAAGAATGAGGTCATTCCGAGTTGTATGAAGAAGTTGTGGGCAAAACAAGCTTGAAAGAATTGAGTATACAGAGAGAAGTTCGGCCAGTAATCCATAATACAATTAATAGGCGAACCTGATACTGATTGGAGCAACATAACTTATCAGGTTCGGCCGGAAGAGTCTATAAAATTAGTAGCCGAACCTGACACTGTTCTGTGACATATTTAGACGCGAAATTGACTTCTAAATTGTGTATATACGTTCCTGAGATGATTCTAAGTCCTAGAAAGAGAGTATACTTGAGGGTCAAGCATTGAAGGTTATAAAACAAGACATCTAAGGCTCAAACAAGACCTCTTTATATCTTGGAAGAAATATTTTATCTTCTACCTCTCATATCACATCTTCTACATCAAAAACCTAGGGGTTTCCCCTTAAGAGGAAACCATTCTTCTTCTTTGTATATTTTTCATGGGTTTTAGTAAATCCATGAGTATGTAACTTTTTTTTATTGGTTGGGGATGTAGTTGGGATTCCTAGACATGTAAATCAATCTGGCCGGTTAGTTTTAATGTTAATGATCTCTTTTATCGTTTATGTTCTACTGTTTATATCGCCATATATATATGATTGAAAACTTGCTCGTTTAAGTTACTAATTGAATGATCTTGTGTTTATATCTAAAGCTAGATTAGGGTTTGAGATCCGGAATTGCCAAAGAACTATAATTACATGTAGCACAACATAGTTGTTAATGACGGGATATTGCCATGCGATTATGTGTAAAAGATTAACCTAAGTTAAATATGTGTGGCTCTTGCGCCGGATTACTTAGAATAACCTCAACTCATGAAGACCATTGCTTTCATGGGTTAAACTTGAGTGGATCTTGCGCCAAGTTATTCATCGAGAAGGATTCAAAGAGTGGCTCTTGCGTCTTTGATGATACAAGGAGTTTTTTCGGAGTAAGCATGCGATAGAATGCTCTAGGGTTATTGATATGGGAAGGATTGAACGATATCTCTAATCGATTGAAAAGCCCTTTTTGGTAACGGAAGATGAAACCTCTAACCCGTATTTTCTCACCTTAATCTTAATCTTTATTTACTTTTGTTTTTATTTTCATTAGTTTACTTTAGTTTAATTCACTACAATTCCCTCCCTGGTTACTTAAGAAATTAAAAACAAATAACAATTCAAAACTCCTCGTGGGAACGATCCTTACTACAGTTGTTAATATTAATGGGAAATATCTTAATTAATTTGTGAACGAAACGCATCATACGCTGAAGATGAAGAAGGGGTTACTCAGGGCACAAACATGTTATCTGAACCAAAATTGATAGGTCTCAAACCTGGATCAAATGAAAAGGTTTTCTTCCTCTATTGGTTTGAGAACTATAGTCTTGTAACATCTTGAAATATTTTTATTGAGTGCCCCCCTTGAGAGCTTTTTATATGTTTTTCCATATAAATTATTTAGCTGAACCCTTCCTCCATATATTTTTGAAGATAGGACCTTATAGAGTTTATGTTCAACTTGGTGAAGATAGGTAATGACACTCGCCATATAAGATATTCATTCGCATGTAATATTCGTTTCATCTGATTGGATATTCCATGAGAGATTCAACTAGGTCTATTTGAAGAAAGATATTTATGAATCTAGAATTTGTTCCATCTCATTGGAATTCCATTAGAGGTTCACCTAGTTATATTCTAAGAAAGATATTCATTTGTACCTAGGATTTGTTCCATCTTATTGGATATTCCATAAGGTATATTCTAGTATTGTTGATAGAGTGAAAATTGACATGAATTTTTGGGTTTGCATTAATATTCGTTAGATCTAAAACTTTAGTTATACTGGTCGAATATTCTACAAGATTGACCTAAGTATATATTGTTAGGATTCTCTCGATCTCATAGGATATGCTTTGAGATTGACCTAAGTTTATATTTATTGAATTATTTCGATATCATTTGATATTATTTGAGATTAACCTAAATTTATATTTCGAATTCTTTCGATATCATTGGATATCATTTGATATTGACCGAATCTGTGTGAGATTGATCTAAGTATATATTACTCAATAATATGTATGTTAGATTGACTTAAGTCTATGTTACTCCCTAATTGTAACTACAGAAAAGCCTACAACCACACCCAAATGTATCTTAGGTTATAAATCACTCTAAGCTAACTACGATATATATGCAAGAAGTAAAATTAACCAGAATAAAGATACAAAAAAAGTATATAAAGAAACGAAATTTGTAGAATATATGAAATTATATGTGTGTTGTTTACTAGAGAACAATTATATTTATGAAATTAGTAAGCGTCCATTGTTCTTTTGGTCGGTGGATCTTTATATATTGAGACATATGATTTATTGGGCGTGTGATCTGTATGAATATAAGATGTTAATCTTGGTCTGTCAGATTCGTGATTCGTATGAGCATAAGATATTAATTTTGGACTGTCATATTCGTGATCCATATGAGCATAAGATGTTAATCTTGAACCGTCCAATCAACGTAACATGTTAATCTTGAACCTTCAGTTAAGTTAAAACCCTATTTTTTCTGCATATTGACCATAAAGTTTCTATTATTTACGTTTAGGGCCTTTGTAGATTATTTTTTTTAAAGCATGAAATTTATTAAACTACTAAAGGACTATTACAAGACGGTATTTGATACCCATAGGTTCAAATACAAATGGACAGATATGCCAAGAAATTACAGTAACCTGACATTGAAGTGAGATGTGAGTAGCATTCTCCGGATTCGAATTGCAACGGGGTAGTTGTTGGAATTGGCGAGATGGATCGTTATGATGTTGTCAACACTCGACAAGGCTTCAAAGAATGCTTTCCACAAGAAAATTTGTAGTTTTGATGGACATGGATGTGTCAATAGGAACTTGGTTGCTTGTGATGTGGTTTGTTACAATTGCTCCGAGATGCTAGTTAGGCCTCTGTCTCCAGATGTTGCGGAGTACTGATATTTTAGGGTGAAAACAAAACTGCAAAATAGTACTTTCAGTTAGGTTCGAGAGATCAAGCTCGAAGAGGGCGAGCCTAAACCGAGAAATGGTCGTTCACGCCCTGCTTCGATCACAAAGGTGGGAAAGATTGGGTAGGTCTTAGGAGAAGGAAGCAAAAAAGGTTGAGAAATCTCAGTGTGATGAGTAATTGTAGTGTGTAGATTAGAATGGATTATCTCTGGGATAAATTGCTAATTATGTATATCTTGTCTGTTAGTTCTCTCTGTTCTGGTCTCGAACAAATGAAACCATCTATTTATAGTTTGGAAGAGACGCATTGATTTATCGTAAGTAATGGAAGTTACAAAAGAGGTGGAGGAGTAACAATTGTTGAGATTGTAGTGGAGTCATGTCCGAAAAATAGGGAGGACTTGTATGACCATTAGTCCTTGTGCTCTCAAATGTCTTGTACCTGTCTCACTACTTGTTTTCTTCTTATTCGTGGATGTGTTGCTACAACGCACGATTGTTGTAGACCGCCAGACATGTACCCCAAGAATCCCCTCATGTGTTGTATTGATATCTCGTGGAAATAGTGAAGTCGTGTTTTAAGTCAAGTCAATATCTCTCTAAGTCAATGAGACAAGTTGCGCAATTCACTAGATTGGTAATCAGACTGATTAGTCTCGAGTCTGATAAGTTTAGTGGTCATGTACTAGCTTAGGAGTAACATGCCATAATTTTAATGGCCAAATATCAACTTAGAAATGACATGGCGCAAATCTGGAAGTGTTTGAAGGTAAGATTGCACGAAAGTTCCAAAAGACCCATCGTGGCGTATTTTCTGAAACTTATGCAAAAGACTTGTCGAATCAACTATTTAGGGTTGACGCTAGCATTAGGCCAATGCAAAGTAGTAACGCGTCTTTGGGACGCGGCTTAAGAGTAGGCTGGCGCTTAAGAAGCTAGTGACGCGTCCCTTAAAACGCATCTTAGGGTTGGCGCTGGCCCAAGCCAACACCCTTTTGGTGTGACGCGTCTCTTTGTAAAGGATGGCGCTGACTTTGCCATCGCCCATTTCTGTGACGCGTCCCTAGGAGTTTGTCCCTCGCTAGAAGTTTGTCCCTTCCTTGGAGACTCCTCGTTAGGAGCTTGTCACTCGCTAGGGGGACGATGGTAGAGTGAAGCTAGCGCTGGCCTTGGCCTGGCGCGGAGAATGTGACACGTCTCTTAGGACCCTGCCTTAGTTAGGTTGGTGCTAGCGCGGAGAAGAGACTTACACGATCAGTTTTGAATGCTTGTAGTCATTTGTAGAGACTGTATTCTTAATTCTCCTGCAGAATATAAGTAGAGATGCAATATTTCATGCTTTGATATAAAGCTAGAAATATACGCGTAAATATGCACACATAGTTTTATACTTCTATGTTCCTGCTGCTAGGCATAGGGCGATTTTATAATTCTAACCCTTGTCAAAAACTCACCACCATCTACAACTACCATCTACAACTGCTCAAACAATTTCTGTCTACCTTCTTGTTTTACGGCTTTATCGTAGGCGAAGCAGGAACTAATGACCCGGCGCTGGCACCTTTAGCCCTTTCCCATGCTTCCCTTCACCTGCAAGGCCCCTTCTTTACCTGCGTGAACTGCTCTTTATCGATCGCTCTGAAACATATGGAATCAAGGAATTGGAGTCATTTGCCCGGAGTCTTGTATACGAGGATATTGGAGATGGGAAGGAGCAAGCACTAACTACCGGAACCGGCGCTCTTTCGGGGCAGGATTTCTTTCTTAGGCAGGCTTTCATTGCACGGTCGACACTCCTACCCGAGACCAGTACATCCATTGATTCAAACTGAGTTTTTAGCTTTGATTGTGGTTAGAAGTAGAATCCAATCTCTGCCCTTAGAAGATATAACTAATAATAAAGCTAATAATCACTGCTTGTACTAAAGTTGCAAACTAAAACTGAAAAATTACAAAATGGACGAACCATATACGAACCATACATATATGCTTTCTAGTTGAGAGAATTTCCTTATGTATGTAACCTAAGGAAATATTAGTTGTAGCTAAGAACTAGTTACTAGATGCTTAGATAAAACACACAATACAACACACTATTAGGATAATTATCTGATAACCTAGAGTAATATCTAAATTCTAGACTTAACTAAAGATCTGATGCTATCTGAAACATACAGAGAGATTAAACTACACTAATGCAAAAGAGCTATAGCCAAAAGACTTGAAATAGGGGTAGCTTAGTCTACCGGCCCTTAGACTACACTTAGTTTAGGTTACTAAATTTACTGTGATATAATTCATGGGATTTTCTGCTCAGTGGTCAAGTGATCAAATCATGTTGTTGTTGTGTCAATCTTGTCGAGAAGAACCGGTGCTGCTCTCTCAGTATCTTTTCTAGATGAATCATTCGCATTCTGTGGTTGTGGCTCAGCTTCTTCTAGGCCATAGGGGAGCCAGAGGTGTGGAGGTAGTGGGTTATGGCCTGTATCTATTACAAGAAACCTTGCTGATAGAACTGTAGTGCACTGAGTAAGGCCATGCATAATATCAATACTTGAGTAGTTATCGGAGTGTTTGTTACAGAGGAAAGACCAAAACAAGCTTGCAGGGTAAGATTGCTCATCAATTTCTTCACAACATGGCAAAAGTAATCTGGGATTGAAATATTTTCTTGTTGAATAGAGGTAAATTTGATGCATCATCGCCCATAGTATCGAATAATGTGTAACCGTAAACTCTTCTCCTCTCTTTAGGCAAAAACATGAACCAATACAAAGTACAGTTCAATCGGAATACAAGCAGGATACAAACCCAATTCCAGAATAACAAGAGTTCTCCATGAACCTCCAGAGAAATATCAAGGCAAAACAGTGAACCATCAACAAGACATAACTATCACAACCGAGAGATTAAGCAAAAAGGCCTGGTGGTTTACTAGAGAAAGATAGAAGAAAAACTTCCTTCCAACATTCAGGTTCATGAAGTTACATGGGTTTGGTTGGATTGTTGCTTTCAGAGTGTAATTGAAATAAAAAAATCAGAACAACAAAAACAGTCAATGTGATTAAGGTTTCTGATTAGTTTATTGATTTGAGCATTAAAATGATAGGTTTGGACCGAAGGTGGTTCACAAAACAGGCCAAGGGGATGAAGTGGAGAAGAGCTTAGAATAGAATAGAATAGAACATGAATGAAACTTTTATTGAAATCTGCAATTGATCTATGATAATTGATATAGTGGGAGTTTTTGGTTTAAATGATGGACAAATTCCTGCAGGGGTTTTCCTGGATCTGAACAAATAAGGGGGAAAGAGCTTGTTGCGAATAGGTCTGAGTAGAAGTGGGTTAAGGATGTTTTACCTTGATAAAAAGGTATAGATTGCAAGAACTTTTCCTCTCAGGGTTAGTAAATCTCGGACAAGGGAGCAGAACGCAATCGTGACCAGCGGCATGACATCCGGCGTGAAGATAGGATACCAATCTCAACTTTTAAATACAAAGACTTTTGTTATTTCCAATCCACTATTATTATTAATACAATCGAATAAAAAATTAAACAGAATTCTACTATTTTTTAGAAACCAAATCAAAATAAAATTTATAAATCCAATCCAATCTATTTTCTTTTTTTATTTCTAGTTTTTTATATCTAATCTATAAATAACATGTTCATAAACCCTGCAAATCATAATCATATATTTTTCTTGTTCTTCTTCACTTCTACTAATCTTTATCTCTATGAATTCTAGTAACCCTAAATCTAACTGTGGTATAGAAGATATGATAGAAAACTTTACTCCTTCAATCAATGAAATGAAATTTTTTAATAATCAAATAAACGATAAGGTATGATGTGAACTCATGATTTAATGTAGAAAACCTAGAATCGTAATTTCGAGATATTGGTATCATCGTAATTATTTTCAGTCAAATAAATATCACGGCAATCCAATGGCAGTCGGCAAGATGAGTGCCAAACAGAAGCCAATTCTTTGTTAGGTTTGAAATCAGTAACCTTTTCCTGTTGGGAACTTGCGATCAACTTATTTCGATTAATTTTTACTTTTGATTGGTCTCCAATTTTCCAAATAGGATCTTTCGCTTTTGTCTCTTTTTACCTTTATTCCATTCTCATCTCCAACCTCAAGATTCCTTACTTCTTCTGTATGACAACCAACAGATATCGATTAAAACCCAATTTTTTATGTTCTCCATTGCTGGTTTCTGATTTTTCCCAGTTACAGTTCACCCATTAAAATCAATTCAATCCCCAAATTCCTGTTTAAATCATACATATCTTTCCATAAGAAACAAAACCCAGGACAAATCAGTAAGGACAAATTTAGGAGAATGGACGACAATAATCATTTTCCACGGTGATTCTTACTAAAGAACTACTGGTAACCAGAGAAAATATTTACATTAATTTATCTCAAGCTTCTACAGACTCGAAACTAAAACACGACTAAGAACATTAACAAAGATACTACTGATCTATCAAACTTTCCATTTGTTTTCTATAGAATCACAGTCTCGGCCGTAATTTTAATACCTCTCAAAATAAGGCCACAATGTCGACAAAGAAGTAAAACTTGCAGATAAGAGAAGTCCAACTAGGGAACCACAATCATATCTACCTCTGCAACAACAAATAAAGAAGACAACATTTATATTTTTAAATTCTGGGTTCTACAGATTCAACCATAAAAACTAGTAAATCACAAAAGTGACTAAGTATAAAAACAAGAGAGAAGATTTTTCTCCTGTTACTTTATTTAGCATATTATTGATACAAAAAACATTACATACATCAATACCTTTCTGCACAGTTAATGCATCATTTGATTAATGCATCATTATATTAACTTGGAGAATATGACATATCTACCACTACAAGGTGAGGTGTTAGAAAATCCGATAATTGTTTTGATAGTGAATTATGGTGGGATGCACTTTAATAAGGTTGTTTTATACCCAAATGCTCCACTACCTGCAGTGCATCCCAGTTGGATTTATCAACATCTACCATGTGCTGAAGGATGGGAAACTTACATTAAATATAGATTAGATGAGTGGAAAACCTTAAATGTTGTTACGCGCTTTTAAATTTTGTTAATTCATCTTATTAGTATTTTTAAGCATTTTTTTAAAATTAATAATAGATATTAATAAAGAGTACTTAAGGTTTATGTGTTTCCTGTAGGAAATTACTTCAAGGTTACTGACTAACTCATATATAACTACTCTTTCTTAGTTGCATTTTATTTTGATATGTTTGTGCTCTCTATTTATATCCTTGCTTCTACCGTACACCTCTTATCTAGAAATGTCAGTTTCTTTATATATGAGTGACAACACCTAGATGACCATGGAGGGACTAATGTTTAAGAATTAAGTAAGTTTAGGCAATGATTACAGAAGCAAAAGAAATGGACATACCTGCAAGACTAATGTGAGTGCTTGTATGTCATGAGTGAGCGGGTGGCGAGAGAAAAGCAATAAGATGAGCACTAAGATCAGCAAACAACTAGTCCTTCGTGTAACCATCTTCTTCAATCGTCATCTACGATGATGGAATAAGCACTAAGATCACCAAACAACTCTGCAACAAGAGAAATGAGCTATCAGAAATTTAGAAAAAAATACATAAACTGTATCAACAAGAGAAATGAGGAAATGTCCTATGGAAAAAATGGTTGAGTAAAGGAACAGACCCAATAGCTAACTGTCTTGACTGAAAAGCTTGAACGAACAGTTTCTCAAATAAGTAATTGAGCATCTGTTAAATAGAAGCATAAGTAGAAGCAGAAAATTCAATAGTGGCTTCGTGGAATACCTTTAAAAACTGAACCAAGACTCTGGCATTTTCCCAATCTGAACCATGTTTGCAGTTTTCTCCCTTTGAATCTGTGAGCACGCAAGCAAGAGAACAATCCTGCAAAGAAATGAACCTAATTTAGAGAAAGTTTGAAAGAACTTGGCACCGAAATTGAAGTTGAAAAGTAATATTTTGGATATACTTTTCATTTTGGCTTCTTCGCATCACAATATGGCAGGTGTCAAGCTATATGCAAAAAATCAATCATGTCCAATCAGCAGAACAATTACACTCAGCAAAATTCAATAAAGCAGGAGAATTGGAACAATAGAAATCTAGACAGCACTAAATTTTTATAACCAAGCAGTGGCAAATAAATAGCTGCAAGTGCAACCCCATTTCCTTTGTATGAATTCATTTAATACATGGACAATATGAGAGAGAGGGATGCAGAAAAAGATCATTCAAGTGGAGTATGGAGCCAAAGAAAACACATGAAAAAGTACATATATGTCTATTGTATGATATGGACCCATTAATTGATTTTGCAATCTAAACTGGAATCATTAGTCTTTATTCATTTTTGGGGATTACTAGGCTACTATTGTTGATAGTGGTTAATTAGGTAATAAGATGTGTTTGAAGTCAATCGGCGGAAAAATCATCAATCATTCAATAATTCCCCAAACTTTATCAATTCATTGTGCCAGCAACTCCCCCCATTGAACTACATACACTGTAAATTGCTTAACAATTGGGATGCCTGCGAGTTCAAACTCCTACAATGTGAATAGTAGGGGTAGTGTAAAGTGTAATTTAGTTCTTTCTTCAAAAAATAGTAATCATACAAATTACATCCTTATGAGACTTCCACTTCTCCTATTCCTATTGATTGTTAGCTCTGAGACACCTACTTCTCCTATCCCTATTGATTGTTAGCTAGGGTGTTTCTACTATCTTTTTAGGCTTTCAAGACCGAGAAATATCATTAGGGTAGTACCCATCAATGTTTGATAAACACTCATTAAGAAGAGAATCTAAACAACTTATTTCATCATTCAGAAAGAATGATAAATTACAAATAAGGAACCCTAATTTTATTTCCCCAAACCAAATTAAAAAATCATGCAATCATGCAATTATGACCAACCCAAGTTATGAAATGAAATAATGAAATCAATCAACAATAACCTTAATCAAATAAGTAACCAATGGAATTAGGGCAGAAGAAACTTTTAAAAACTAAAACCAATAATGAAATCCCTACCTCTCACGCTGCACCAACAATTGACAACCTTAAATCATCATTAAGACGAACCCCAAAGTTTTTTGCTCAAATTCTTGAGCTAGGGAAAGAAGATGACTGGAAGAAACGAGTAGAACAGTAGAAGAGTGAACTGTGTGTTATGTGAAGTCACTGAAGGAAAGCGAAAATTTACTTATCCTATCAATCTCTAAAAAAAATGAGAGAGAATGCAGTAAGTGAGTGAGAGGAGATTTGTTGAGAGAGTAGATGAAAGGGTTTGAAAAAAAACTAAATCCAATCCATAGTATTGTATTAAAAAAATTAGATTGGTTTAAGTATATGGATTGGTTAATAAAAATTATGGATTGCAAATAACAAGAGTCAATATGAATGCACAATGAGCATCTTGATCTTGATAAAAATCCCATGGATTAGTTGATGTATTACATATATTTAGTAACCATAACACTAAATGAGGCCAGCAGGGCCGGTAAACTACGAAGATTTAGTCGGAGAAGGGGAAGAACATGTTTGATTTAGGGTTTTGACGAAAAAACTGGAAAAAAAATTAGAAACAGATGGGAAAACGAAAGAAGGTTACATGTCGGCCGTTTTTTTTTTCATAAGTGTCTTCGTAGATATAGACACCATAACCCTAAGTTTCATCACCTCCCATTTCAACGCCCTTGTACCTAACATGTAAGACTAAATGATACAGCACAATGCCAAGCTAGAAAACTTCCTACATTTAATATACACCTTCCCTAAAGCCTATAATATGATTGATAGTAACTAAGAATTACTAGTTAATCCAATATTCAAGATTCGTTTAATATTTAATCCATCCGTTAAATTATGTTTAATCATTGATCCAAAAATATAATTTTGGAACAGATTTTTTACTCACTGGTTCATCCACGTACGAGTGGCTAATTTGTTTTTTCTTAATCCCAATTACCCCTATACAATTAACATATAAAAGGAAAAAAAATCAAATTAGAACTCGTGATTCTTACCTTTTCTTCAACTCAGATCCAAATTTCTCTCTTTCTCGTTCTGCTGGTATTCTTTAATTTTAGGTTTTCGCTGTCAAATCTCCAGGTAATTTTCTATAATTTGTTATGTTTTTGTTTTTCCAATTGAAATCATGATGATCAGTTCGATTTCATGATTTGTTGATTTTTTTACACTGAAATCTTGATGATTATCGTTTTCTATGATGTACATTTTGTTCGATTGCATGTTTTGATCAAGTTGTTGTTCGTTTTTTAGTTTTTCTGTTGTTTTTTGAAACTGATTTTTGTAATCGTTCTATTTTGTTCATTATATTTTCGTATTCAGCTTATTTACATGTAGTTTGATAATAGGTTTGATTTGGTTTTCTTTTATTTTTTCAAGATCTCGTGATTTTTGTTCTTTTTTCTGGATTTTTTGTATGATTCTTCAATACATATTAATACGTATTGTTTTTCTAAGCTTTTTGATATGTACTGTGTTTTATAGTATGCTTTTTTTGTTATATATATTATATGGTATACCATTTTTGAATCAGTACATATTTGTTTGCACTGCATATAATATGCTTTTGTTTGTTTGTTATGTGTGAATCTATAATATGTGTGATACTTTTAAATTAACACATATTATGTTGTACAGTAGATTTAGTGTTCCTATCATCTTAAAATATATATTTGATTTTTGTGTTTGTGTTGTTTTATTTTGATTACATTTCTACAAGTTCAACATGTCAGGTGTTGGTTATAATCCAAATACCTTTTGCTACTCTCATGTATACCACAAGTAACACCACATTGCATATTTGGTTACGTTATCTTCGACTTTGGAAGATTTGAAGTTTACTATTTGCAATGCGTGGAGCCGGCTGACTCCATCAACTATTGTTGTTAATTATGTTAAAAATGGAGTAAAAGTCCCTGTCATTGCTGATGTATCGCTTCAAGGGCTTGTTGCACTACATTTTACGAAGAATTCATATTTCTTTGAGTTGCATGTGGATGTTGTTTTATCTGGTGCATCTAGTTCTTCGAGAAGTGCTGATTTTGACAACAGTGTTGAGTTGGTTGTGAGTGCTAGGAATAATTATTTGAAAGATGGTAAAGATGTTGCAAGTGTTCTTTTTTCCGATGGTTGGGAGAATTTTTTTGAAGATAAAAACATCTATTCTATGGCGGTGTTGAAGTTGTTCGGTTAGCATGTGAGAAATATTGTTTGAGGACTGGATATAAGGTTAAAAAATTGAAGAATGACCTTGAGAGATTCACGGTGAGATGCAGCAATGACTGGTGCTCTTGGATGCTTCATGCGGTTTCCATGAATGGGTCTTTGGACGTGTTTAAGATAAAAGATTACATGGGGAGGCACATTTACGGTGCTGGGTATAGGTTGAGGTGTCCAACTGTTTTGAGGAAGCTTGTAAATCATTTAGTTCATGAGCGTGTCAAGTACAACCCTCTCATAAAGCCGCAAGAGATTATGGTTATATTAAAGTTGGGGGAGGGATCAACATCAAGTATCACCACGCATATCATGTATTTGACTTATCGCATCAAATGATTTTTGGTGACGATTTAAAGTCATACACTGATCTTGCTTGATGGGTCACTGTTGTTGGGGAAACCAACCTAGGGTCTTATATTGATTTTGACTTCAACGACGCAACAAAGAGATTCAACATACTTTTTATTTGCTTTGGAGCTTGTAGAGAGGGTTATAAACTTTTTCGTCCAATAATATTTTGTGATGCGATATTTCTTACCGGGAGGTTTAAAGGAGGTCTAATGGATGCGACATGTCTTAACGACAATCAAGGTAACTTTTTGATATGGTACATATTTGATATGTAACTGTTTTTTATGTACCAGTACAAAGAAATGTAATCTATTTTTTGGTGCATATCAATATATATTGTAGGATCATACACAGCATACATAAAGTACATATTGATATACATTATAGGTATAACATGATTTGAAGGTGAAGACATGAAGTACATATTGATATGGGCTTTATATTTTTTTTCTTCAGGTTTTTATCCTTTTGCATATGCATTAGTTCCTGGCGAAGATAATGATAATTGGAATTGGTTTATGGACAATCTTTAAAAAGTTGTGGACCATCGTCGCATCACCTTTTTGACTGACCGAGGTGAAGGATTGTTTAATGCAATTCCAGAAGTTTTCCCTAATTCTTATCATAGCTATTGTTTTTTCCACTTGAAAAAGAACTTACCCATCAGTAAGTTGGATGAAAAATATAAAGAAGTGATGGACTGTTTCCAAAAGGAAACATATGCACTTTATCCAGCAAGATATGAAGAAGGTCTTCAAGAAATGGTTTATCTAGGAAGGCCTTGGGTTGCTGAATACTGCCGTAACATTCCTAGGTAAAAGTGGTCTAGTGCATACTTCCCAGGTTGTAGGTATGGTCAGACTTCTTCAAGCATTGCCGAGTCTTTTAATAACTGGATTCGCCGCGAGAAGAAGTTACCTCCCTGCGCTCTCTCTGACACAATCAGGTTTTTATAAGTTTCTTGTAACACTACAAGTATGTATGTACTTTTTTTTAATATGCTCCATAAATCTTCTTTTAGTACATATTTTTGTATTTTGCACTATGTATGATATGTTTGTTGTTTTTTAATTTTATTTTCATGTAGGCTACCGGTAATGGAGTTGATGTCTGAACGTCATGAAGAAAGTCTTTTGATGGATCCGGAACTCTTAACCCCTTTGTATCAAGCCTTGCTTGAACTACACATTCAAATTGGTCGTCCTTGGAAAGTTAGTCAGTCATATGGTCACGTATTTGAAGTTCATTCCCCAAGGTTAGTTTTTTAGGTAACATGCTCTTTTGATGTGAGATATCCACTAAACTAGTTTATTATGGGTATTGCAGAAAACATATCAAACATGTATTGTGCAGATTATCTTCTTGGGTTTGTGTAGGGAAAATATTAATATGTATTGTGCATATTATATTCTTTTTTGTTTGTGTAGGGAAAATATCAATATATACTGCGTAAATAATATGCTTGGTTTCTTGTGTGCAGGTCTCATATGGTAGATTTACAGCAAAAGAGTTGTACTTTCCAAAGATGGCGCGTGTATGGTTTCCCATGCTCGCATGCTACTGCAGCTATTGCTGCATCTGGGGAAAGTTCCTTGATTATATTGACGAATACTTCAAAGTTAGTTGTTATCGCCAGCAATATTCAAATCGTTATTAGACCTGTTCCTAATCACGGCAGGTAAGTTTTTAAGCAATACATATTGATATTTTTTATGGTAGTATCATACATGAGAATGGTTTTAAGCAGTACATATAAACCATAAACTAGAACTAGCATAGTATATATTGATATTTAGTGTAACATACATCAACAAAAACTGCACAAGTATATCAAATTTTTCTTATTTATGTTTTTCAATATATCACAGGCCTGATGAGTATACCGCATAAGATATTATTCTGCCACCAATAGTAGTTAGGGCTCCTCCAAGAAGAAGAAAAAAAGAACTGCATCAAGAGTGTATGGGAGAGGAGCAAAAATCATGTTACATGTTCAAATTGTAAATTGAAAGCTCATCACAACAAGAATACATGCAATTTTATCCGTCAGTACCAATATACGGATGAAAATTAATTTCATTACAGTTTTTTTAGTACATTTGGGATTTAAATTATTTTAGAAGATACTTTTCGCATTTTTTTAGGTTTCTTTTTTCAGAACTTGTTTGTGTGCAAGCTAAATTATGTTCTTTATGACAAAACGAGAATTTGATGCTTTAAATCTTATATTTTGCTCCATCTTTAAAGATGTATGAACATGTGGTTGAATGCCAAACTATATACGGGGGTCGAGGGGGCGTTATTAGTAATTTTTATTTCCAATACATTTTTCTTTTATTTAGTAATCTTGTAGTTGTTATAAAAACACAAAAAAATATACATAAACAAAGTAATTTTTTAAATTCATATTAATATGTACTTGTTTAGAATATGAATCTATTGGTTCGGAGTTTCAGAACAAAGTACATATCAATATGTACTTCCTAACACATATCAATATGTTTTGTCTTTCTATATAACTCTAAAATTAAATAGAAACCTAGCAATGCTAATAAATATCATCACATATATATATATAAAAACATAATAAGATTCTGATATAAACATAATAACTAAAAACCAAATTCAATAAGTAAACACAATAAGAAAGTTACTGAAGTACATACTGCGTAGAAGGACTATCCACTACATTACCTTTCATAGACAAAACCTTAACCCTCACTATCTCCATAATGATAAATCCCACCTGGTCAACATAAATAAATTTACTTTAAAATATCATAAGATTTCTCTCCTGCCAAATGTGGTATAAGAAACAATTAAGGATTATCTTCTTCACTCTAGCCACAAAACCCTGCCCAGCAAAAACTAAAATGCACCAATTTATCTCCTCATACCAAGATATACAAACATATCTGAATTACTCTGCAGGTAAACATTTATTTTCATTTGAAGGGGTCCCAACTGATTTCATACGGAGTGGCTATCAACAACCTGCATGCTAACTTGATTCTTTTTTTTTTCTGAATCTTCTTCATCAATTGTTCGTCATCTCCCAAACTTTTTCCATCACGATCAATCTTTGATCTCCTCTTGATAAAATGCATTAGATATAAAAGGCAGTATGGCCACATTCCTTGTTGTGGACACCCATAGTCAGTCAACCTTAAGTTGCTCACCTTCTCTCTCAGATTCTCAGCCAAGAACTGATTGATTGGATTGAACAAGATTTCAGACATTTTTTTGGCATTCTCATAACAATGATCCCTGAACACCACAAACGAGTTGTAATGAATGCATTTCTGGGTTTCAAACTCAAAATCAAACAGTGTCCAATGCTTGTTTCCATGGAACATGGGTACAAGTATCTTCTCGATGTCGTGTCTCATTGTCAAGATGGGCATAATAATACCAGTCACTTCTGCTCCCTGTAAACTCTCTGGTTTGTCGACATGAAACTGAAAAATGGAAACGTTTAATAGGTTATTTCATAAAGTATATATCAATATGTACTATTTTTCATATCCAATGTTAAAAAGTATAAAAGAAGAAAACAACACATACCCAAGCAGGTGGATCCAGGTGTAATAACTTTAAGTATTTTCTTTCTATTAGGATTTACTTGGCCCTCTTTAGACGTCACTTGAAGCTTATACTGAGCGTAGTTGATAAGATCTTGCTCTAATGCTCTGTTGAAGATCAAATCTTCCATTGTAGCCCCGCTGACAAATATACCACCTCCATCCTCTACTTTCCAAGCAACCGAGTTGCATATTTATAGTAAAAACAAATATTGAAGTAAGTTTTTTTGATATGTACTACAAAACTTACTTGATTTAAAAGTAAAATGAAAGGTAAGAAGTACCCATATTCTCTTTCATTTCTCAAAGTATGGAAGTATAGATGTTATTTGTTCATCTGTCATCTTCTCATAGAGTTGTGACTTCTCAAGATCCATGAACTTCATACGAGGTTTCTAAGCTTTACGAGCTTTATTGTTCTTTCCTATCTTTACTGTATTTTTTCATTTGTCAGTTTTCGACTTCTTCTTTTCAGAAAACTTACTTCCATTATCAAATAATGGATCTGTCTTCTTTGTTGGATTCGCACGAGTTACTCGCCTGATAACTTGTTCTCCAGTTAGTACTGGCTTCTTTGCAACAACCTTTGGTTTTGCTTTTGCTTTGGCAGCAGTCATCTTGGAAAGTTTGGTTGCTAGTGGCACATCGCTTGACGTTTGGGTGGTTGTAACTTCATATTCCTGCCTTTCTTTGGTCAATATAATAAAATATATAGTTTACATTACATAATTGAAATTAATTTTTGAATCCAGGTTTTTAGTACTATATTTGAATCATAATTTTTCAAACAAAGACAAGAAAGGTAAATTACCACAAGTAGAATATATACCCCTGGGTCATTTTCCTGCTCAGGTTTGACTTGATTTGTATTCTTCTAGGTGTAAGTTGGTTCGTCTCATCTGTAACTTGTCGAACTTCTACAAGTCACAAATCATTTCCAAATAAATTATCAAAATGTTTGTGAATGTCAATCCCAAATAGAGTATGGCTTGAAACACTACCATTATCTTGGCTGAGAGATGCATTTTCTTCATGATAATCTCCCTTCCTAGAAATGGCTAAGTCCAAAAATTCTTCAAATGTGAACTTTTCAATGTCTTCCGTCTTCGCCATCTCAGTAAATAAAGGTACTTTCATGTCCACGAAGTTGTCGACCAAGGTTTCAACATCTTAATCATCAGGGTTCTACGACATCACTTTAATAGTTTCAATACTCTGGTCTATAGCTTCAATCACCTTTTTCACTGCTTCTTGTTGAAGTCCAGGTAAATCATCCTACAACCATAAAGTTTTTTTCATGATAGTTAAATACATATTGATATGTACAATTATATGACAATAATAAAACACATTTGTAATCAAGTACATATTGATATTTACAGTTATATTGATAAACACATTTGTAATAAATAGTGAAATAGCTAGCATTACTATCCTGTGTGTTACTTTTCTCTTGCATCTCTTTTACCTCTTTCTCCAAGTCAGATTTAACCCGTGTTTTAATAACAAAAACATCAACACCACAAAAAATTTCCATCGAAGGTGGTCTTGACACTGCGACATTATATGGAACCCTTTTGATAGTGGTGTCACTCAAAACATTTTGCATCTTCTGTTGGAGTAGTCACATGTGGCACTTCTTCTATTGGAATCTGAACAAATGGATCTCCCAAAACTACTTCATCTTCTATTTTGTTTTCCAAAATAGGATCTATTGGAGTAGTAGGAGATGGGAATTCTCATGTTGGGTCAGTACCCAAATGAGTGGGACTCCCATCAATTGAGTCTCGAAACTCTTCTTCATTTTTCAGGATGCAAGGGAGAAGCTTTCATGTATATGTCATTCAACATTTGCAGAAGCTTTGATGCATTAAGCGGTCCATCTTCATGCTGCATGGTGTTCGCTTCACCCTATTTTTCAAAGATTGTGTTTGTCAAATCTTCATATATTGCTTTCCAATCATCTTCCTCCACTGCCTTCCCTGCAGTTTCTTCTTTATCTTCTCCCATTGTAATTTCATTCCCTTCTTGTACCTTTTCAACTTCACTCTCCTCTTCTGCAAGTCTTTTTGTGATTCTATTCAGAATTTGCTTTTCTTGATTGGTGTACGAAACCTTGAAATTTTCATGGAACTTTACCAAAACAACAACATATGTACTATAAAAACTAGGTTTTTCATGAAATACATATCAATATATAATATAGGATAACAAACATCATACATTTAGTACATATCATTATATATTTACAGATAACAAACATCATAAATGCAGTAAATAAGTACATATTTTTCTTACCTCATATTCAGTTCTATCAATGTCTTTCTGGAGTGCAGCACATAAGTTTGTCAGATTCCATTTGATAGCTCTTGGAACAAACTTTTTTTCTTCCGGAATCGTCTTTATTTCCTCCGGTTCCAGCAAATAGGTATGTTCTGCATACCAAATCTGTTTTGGAAAAAAAATCACCAAAACAAAGTTAAAAGTAAATCATGATTTTCATTGAGTAATCTACTAAAGAGGTTTTTAGTACGTATTCTTACCAATAAATAGTTCAGATATCCGGTAGTATTCTCGACTGCATTTACATTGTCATTTAATTACTTTTCTAGATAAGAATGTATCAGATCTGGCCATGACACATTCTTTGCAGCCTCGAGATCCTCCACAAGACCAATGTACTTTTCCGTCAACGCATTTGCATCTTTTATTGTGAAAAACAACGTGATACACATGAATAGGCATATAAGCCTTACAAGGTCTTCAACATCTCTCACTTCTTCACTTTTTTCCTCACTGATAGACACATTTTTGTGTCTAAATTGCGCTCGATTATCTATTTTGATAGTGTTCGATTTTGTACTTATTATGGCTTTTTATGTCTTTGTAGGTATATTTGAGAAATAAATAATTTGGGAAAAATCGGCTCGAAAAGTGATAAAGGCACCCCAGGGATAATTGCTAAAGGCACCCATCTCTTGGATTAGGGGCACCTCCCTTTTGAATTTTGAAACCGAAAATGGCGGGAAGAAACCTTCTTCACGTGAGAAACTTCTGTGTTGATTTGCAACCGAGTTTTAAGGGATTTTTAGGTGGTTTCGAGTTACCAGAATCAAGACACAATCTATAATAGCTTATACACACGTCACAAAACATGTTTCACCTGATAAAAAATGGCTGCAGAAGTGAATCAAGCCGGAAAAAGGACTTCGACCCTGTTTAGGATTTACACGTAATTTGAGTTCTATTGTGAGTTGTTTTGGAGTCCTTATCGGTTCTCTAGGGTTTGTAGGGTTCATTAATACTATATATAGCCAAGAGAAACGAGAAACAAAGGAGGTAGATCCACCGGAAAAAAAAAACAGGAAGAAAAAAATTCTGCTACTGCGAAGAAGAAGAGGAAGAACATAAGACTATCGCTGAACTGTCATTCTTTATGTCTCTGTTTCAGTCGTATCTTCAGCTACTTAATCAGTCGTATTCCTGCTGCATATACAGTCTGTTCTTTTCTCATGTTCCCTTTTCTTTCTTCTGTAACGCAGAGAACACTTCTTTGTAACGCTTATAAGCGTCCCTGTTCTTCTGTGTTACTCCTTTTTCACCATTGTAAGCACCTTTTGAGCAATTAAAGTCTATTTTGAGTGTGTTTCCATTACAATGAGCTAATCACCGTCACTGGGGCGACAGAGGAGGCCGTTCATCCAATAATTGTGGTAACTTCTATTTTAACTATTATTTACAATTCTTCATTATTAATTGCTTGAATTAAAATTGAAAAAATGGTTTTTCTCAAATAATTGTGTTTTCTTCTGATGGGTCATACTTAGTTTTTAAACTCTTGATGTTTCATGCTCTTGATTAACAATTATTCTTTCAAAAACCTATCGTTGGCATATTTAGATTAAATTGAATATAAGAATTGTTAGATGTTATCACTTAAGTATTGGTTAATGGTGGAATCTTAAGCCCTAGTTTTTTTTCATCCATTTTAAAATCAAATTGTTTTAATTATCTTTATTTTCTGTTATTAAAAATTAGGTCTAGAAATTAAATCTTCACAACTCCGAGAATCAAACCCTTTTTACCACTGTTCTATAATCACATCACTCACTCCCTTCTTTAATATCTTCTTCACTTTCTTCTTGTTCATTTTTTTCATTCTCTGTATTCTCTTGATCACTCCCACTTTCTTCAGATTCTTCGTCACTTTGTTTTTCTTCAGATTCTTCAACTTTTTCATTTGTTTTCTTCTTAGTTGTTGGTTTTTTTCTTAAAAGTTTCAAGATTTCTTCTTGTATTCTCACTTTATTTACCCTTTTAGTCTTTTCTACATCACCAAAGAACCTTTGGAATAAAGCATTGTTTTGATATCTACCCCTTGATGTCAGCGTCATATCTTCATGTTGTCTTTTCGCTTCTCTTGGCATTCCAAAGATATCACCTATTTCTTCAAGAGTGGATGTCAGAATATGTGAAACTCCAAGCCTTTTGAACTCAAATGTGAGCTCATCCGTAACTTTACTTCTCTTATAACATTGTATTAGATTGGTCACCAAAGTTTCATTCTTCATCCAGTGATCTACACCAAGATTTGTGTACCAGAACATTAAGAAAAAGGTTCCCATATAATTGCTCACCAATGATCCTCAACTGAGTTTCACTCAACTCAAGCTTTGCAGCCCTGATTGCTCTAACTAGTGAGAAAATTCCCATGAAACCACTTTTGTAGATTTTTCTAGCAGGTGCAGGTGTTTTTGTCTTCTTTGTGGTTTTTTTGACATTACCTATATACTGAACACACTGTCAATAACCCTACAATATATCAATATGTACTATAATATAGAACAAAGTATATATTGATATGTACTTATCCAATTCAAGATTAGAACAAAGTACATATCAATCTATACTTATCATGTATACAAGATCTAGATGCTATAATATAGAACAATATATATTGATATATATGCTTTATATCTATATCATGAACAAAGTATATATTGATATGTACTGATCTAATTCAAGATCTCGAACAAAGTACATATCAATATATATTTATCCTGTAATCAAGATCTAGATGTTATAACATGAAAATAAGTATATACTGATATGTACTGATCCAATTCAAGAATTAACACTAAAAACCAAGTACATATCAATATATAACCTATGATGCATGCTAGATCTATTTGCTATAATATGAAAAAACTATATATATATATATATTGATATATGCCGATGTTGTATGCTAGATCTAACTCCTATAACATGAACAAAGTATGTTATATACTGATATGCAGCGATGATTAGAATCGGTACCTTTTTTACAAGAAATAACAACACCCTTCTTCTTATTCTTTGATGTTGATGGAGAATGAACAACATGAGCTTTCGTAAGAAGAATTTTCTTTTTCTTCTTTGTAGATGGAGAATCAAAAAAACAATTTGTTTCTTCTTCTTCGATGTTGTTGGAGAATCAACAACATTAGTGTTCTTCTTTTTCTTTTTTTTTTATTTTGGTGGTGGAGAATCTATAGGAGAAGCTTTCTTCTTCTTCTTCGATGGTGCTGGATAATCAACATCATCTGATTTCTTCTTCCTTTTTAATTTTGTTGGTGGAGATTGAGGAGTATCTTGTTCTTCAAATACTCTTTTTTATTCTTCTATTGATTTTCCTTTTGGTACCCATTTTAGGTTACTAATGCTAGATTTCTCTCAATGGTTGAAGACGGCGAGAACTCTCACAATGCTAAACCTTAGTGAGTGCAGTAAAGTTGCTGACAGTATCATAGGTTCAGTTGCATTAAACTGTAGAATGCTCAAAGAAGTCTATGTTTCAAAGTGTGTTATTACAAATTTTGATTTTGTTGTTTACGCTGGGTTTTTCGATTTGGTTTCAGGTGGTTTCCGAAAATCTTTCCCTATATTTTCAGGTTTTAGTGAAATAAAGAAGATGAAACTGAAAATTCGGTTATAACAAACTGAGAAGTTGAGGAGGTGGAGTACATGGATGGTTCACACATGAATAGTGATGGCCATAACAATAATTTTAACTTTTCAAAATGATTTTGGACCGACGGATAATTGGGTTCTCCCGGTGGACTATAGGATAACTAGGTCCGGGTTTTCTTGACCAACCAGCAAATTACCCTTGCAGTAAACCACATCTTCCGGGCGCAAAACTTTAGAAATTTTTTCGACTAGTTCAAAATAGGATGACTACAACACCTACCAGTTCTCCATCGCTGGACGAATACAACCACTTAAAATCGGCCAAAAATAATCGGCTAGTTCATCTGATTTTTTTTAAAAAAAAATTTGGTACAAAATCGAGTAAATCAATCAAAAACAAATTGACCCAAAGTAAATGACTAGTTCTTCATCACAATAGTACAAACAAAATCGAATTAAACATGAATTTTTATACACGATCACACATTAAAAAAATATAAATTGGTTTAATTTTACCTTTTTTTGTATTTAGATGTTGGTTGAACATTTCCTACTTTCTTTGGAGGCATCTAGAATCAAATTGAGGAATTTTATTTTTTAAAAAGATGAGTGAATGATGATCGGTGGGTGGAGAAGGTGACATGTAGGAGAGATGGAGAAAAAGGTGGCGGTGGGAGAGATGGAAAAGAATAGTTGTTTTGTAATTTAGCGTTAACTTTTTTTGATTTAGTATATATTTCGGTGGTTTTATTGTTAGGTGTAAATAAAAAGTCAAAAATTATATTTAGAATATATAAAAAATATATGGGTCGTGGATAGGATAAATGAGGATGGCAATTAGAATGGGCAGTAAATAGGAAAAGTACGGGTTGCAAACCGTTATTTAGGGTTTTTTAATCGAATAATGGTTAAGGGATAACTTCACTTACTATCAAACATTCGATTTTAACTTTGATCAGTAGTAATTACCAATCTGTTCCCCGGGTTAGCAAAACTTGGACCCCCTTATTACAACCAAATCCATGGGTGAATCTTTTAAGGGGCTTGTGGGTCCCTGGCCCCCACCAAATTTTAGGAGAACATTAATCATATGTATCCAAATATACCTAATTATATCTTCGGAAAAAATAAACACTTAATTCCCCATCAATAATAGTTAACTTTACGTGAAATAGAGGAATTTAAACAAATTTTGGTTCTTATTCACCCAAATTAAATGGAAACGATCCCCCAAAATTCCATTAGAATGTTTTCGAGTCAATATTTTCGAGTTTAAGGTTTAGTTTAATTAAATAATTTTTAATTTTACTTTAAAAAAATGGAAAGAAAAAATATATCATAGTAAATAATCAGATATTAGTTTACTTCTTCATGGTTTCAAGTAAATTGTTATCAAGATCACTAGTCATGCTTGTAAAAAAATAAAAAAAATTAAGATCAATAATGTTTTTTCTTTTTTGCAAAAATTATTAATTTTCTTATATATAACCCTAATTATAACTTTAATAATATTTCATAGTTTTCTGTTTTGGTGACTTTTGATAAAAAGAGTTGCATTTGTCAACACCAATCTAAAAGAGGATTAATAGGTAATTATAAACCTCAACTTTTTAGTTTACTTAACTTTTGACGCTTTGGGCATAACTCCTCGAAGCGAAGTATTTCACCAATAACCAGTGGTGGAACCATGGACCGGGATTAAAACCAAAAGAGGGCTAAAATAAAATAAAATGACGCCAATCAACTATGAACGCAAAACATTAATGAAAAAACTAACTTTAGGGAGTTTTGTGTAAAATCATATTATTTGTATAAATGACTCCTACACTATTCCCTCGATTTCTAACCGATAGGCTCGATTTATATATAAATTATAATGAAACAAATATATCTTTTGAAACGGAGGAAATAATTGGCTAGTGGGAGTAGATGTGTAATTGTAATGTCTTTACATTTGCTCCCTCTGCCTTTGGCAATAATCACCCTTTTTGTGGCACAAAAAAATCGAATCTCCCTTAAACATGGACTAACATCAAAAAGGGTCTGGATTTCACACAAATCATATGTCTTGCAGATTCGATAGGGTGCAACAGTTCAAATTTGGTCTGATATATTTAGATTTCTTAATACACCAAGCCCACCAATTCCCAAAGTGGTGGACTCTTGAGTTCTCAAAACCAACTTTTCATGGCCTCTTTGGCATGGGATCTCAGTATAAGGTTCATAAACATTTTGATCCCTACTTGATACCTATCATACAGAGAATCCTAATACATCCTACGGGACTCGAACAGATCAGATGGCGACATAGCCAATCCCGAAATGCACCACTAACATTTTTTGGCCAACCCATCTACCAGTACCGCAATTCATAGGTACCACACCACTAGGAATTTTTCAAATGGACCCAAAAGGTGAGGGTTTTTTTTTATCGGAGTTTTATGGTATATAAACAGAAGTGAACCCTGAAAAAGTCGACTATAAAAAGGTGCGGTTTTCTCCCACTGACAAGAGAGCAATACAAAATTTCACTATGGTTAAAACTGTAAAAGTTACAAAGTAACTACTTCTATGTTCCAAGTTAACTTCTTTTATCAAGGGGAGTTTGTCATAATCTACTAGATACTATCAATTGGGTCAGACCATTTTTGAGCAGGGATGGACATAATCACATAAATCCTACTATAAGAAAAAAAAAATCAGTGGTATTTCAAAAACCTCCTGGTGCAACACAGAGAGAAGATTGCAATTGCAACAAATGATGGTAACAATCAGCAGTAGTAGGACGTAGTTCAGGGTTTTGATCCAAACATCTATTCTGCAACTCCCTCAACAACAATGGAACACCTAACCCACTTGTCTTAACCAGCATTCCAACACCCCAAACATCAACTTTCACTCCATGCAAACCTCTACCCATCTCTGGTGCATGTCTTGGTCCTACAATTACTCCTCCACTTGGATATATTTGTGGTGCACCAACAGCTTCTTCAAACCCTGATACAAACCATTCATTCTCTCTGTCTGATCTTTTCGTCACTTTATCCCAACTTAAATCTCTATGCATGAATGATAAATCATGTAATGCTACTAAAGCTTTTGTTACAAACTTCAGTGATTCAACAAGTTGTTCTATGTTTATGGGTTTTGATTTGCATCCTCTTGGTTTAAATGTTATCGCCAAATCTTTCTCTGATGACATAAGAATGTATTCTGCGTGTGGGATTCTTCGGTTGAGGAAGTCGTAGATTTCTTTGACTGCAGTGAACTTTCTTCGGCTCGAAAATGAACGTTTAACAGTGTGTGGAGTCATTTCAATCAGGTTCCCTCCACCTATATCTTGCTGTTCGAAGTCGCTGTAAGGTAGACCTCTACTGATGTTGTCGCTGTTGAAGCAACGTTCCACTAATAACGTAAGTAAGCCGGCAATTCTCCAACAAGGGATTAGCGATTTCAGTCTATCAGCTGGTGTTGAGAGGTCAACTGAGTAGAGATCTGTTCGGATAACACGGTCTTGTGATCGGCTTAATGCACAAAAGGTTACTGAATATCCAATTGCATAATATCCTAATATGTATGGAAGGTCTGTATAAGTCCATAGTATTTTCTCTATTATTGAAGAAGACGGATCCAAGTTACCTTCACGAAGTTTATCGATTTCTTCTCCTCTCCACAGACAAAGATTTCGAATAAAACCTGTTACATTTGGCCACTGATCCTGCAAACATTCGTTCGATGAGGAAGAACTAAAACATGGTTTCCGAACAACAACCATCTCTTGAGAGCAGAATTTCGAGACAACTCGATTAATGCAATCGTCCCATAAAGAAATAAACGAGTCTCTGCTTGTTGCAGTAGAAACACTTATACTTAGGTTTGATCGGACTATCGGGCTCAAAATATTGAATGTAATAGCTCTACAATCTAACATTTCTTCTGTGGTTGTGAAGAATAACTGTTTACCTTGAGGTAAATCTCGGTAAACATCTTTACGCAAAGGAAAACGTAATTCTTCTGATGGTGGTTCTTGCAAATGCCATGAGAGTTCAAATAAACTCGGTAGGGTTGTCGGTGGAACCTTTAAACAGCCGATGTAGTACTCACTTGGATCCTGGTATTCCCATGGCGGAATTGCTGTGCAATAATTGACAAAGTTAAATGTCAAGTTGAGATGAACTTCAGGTGATAACAAATTTAACAACATGTATGTAATTCACGGTAACTTCCGAAACTAAAAGACACATCAAACAAGCACATTGTAACCATTTGAAACAACTATGATTCTCCAACCACCGGACAACGGTAACGACAATCGAGTTTATAAGTACTAGTGGTGTACATAAGGTTATATTTATGCAGCAGTATGCATGAAAAGGTTTTCTTTTAAGTATTCTACTGTTTGTCAATGGAACTATAGTTATTCTATATCTCTCAATGGCCAGGAGAGCTTTGAACTAGATATATCAATTGGTGCACACATTGAAAGAGAATCACAAAAAACATTAAAAGAAAATAAACTCCAGGATTGATGTTGATTAGTGTGTACCCATTGTCATATTAGTTAACAATTCATAAAGCCTGACCCTACATCTAATAAGAAGACATGAAATCTAGGACCCATATGAAGGTGACAAATGATAATTTAACCATAAAATCATAAGTAGAAAGTTCAACAACACACATCTGATATTGGATGTTTCAGTCACCCCAAGCTGAAGTCTATCAGACAAACCTAAAAGTCATGACAACATAACAACAAATTAGAACAAATTCCAAAAAAAATGAAGGGATATGAATTAGGCCAATTTTAGAAGCTTACCAGAGGAAAGATTTAAAGAAGAATTATTTCTTCTACCAAATACTTTGACTTGTTGACCACAAATAAACCTATCAATTGAGAAACCTTTTAAGGGTCCATCTTGATAAGCTTCCATGGTACATCCAGCCATAGTCTCATCAAAAAATGTTAATTCATTTGCATTCAAGAAACCTAATCCTTGTAGCTTAACTCTTCCTGCAGTTACTCCTCCTCCTCTTTGTTGCTGCTGATGATGATCTCCTTCTTGTTCTTCTGCCCATAAATTTACTGATTCTTCCCATGTCATTCTTATTCTTCCGATTCGGCGAAATTCTCTAGACGTCGAAGTCGACGATGATGGACCTCCATAGGTAATCACTTCATTACCTCTGCTCCCCATGCCTTGTTTGTTTTGTCTCCCTGAAATTCCAGCATAAACAATCCATCCAAATGAAAAAAAGAATACAATAAAATCTTCACTGAACTAGTTATACTCTAGTAAATAGCATTTATGCATGTGAATAGTGATGTTACCATAAACATAAACATATTACCTGCAGAGTCTTCTTCTTTGAATGAATGAGGTAATGGTTGTTGAGGCAATGAAGGAAATACTGTTGTTGCATCAGGAAGAGATGATATTGGATCATTAATATTAGAAACTGGTGATGTGTTTTGATGATGAGATGAAGTAGTAGAAGAAGTATTTCTAACCTTAACCCCCATAAACTGAGATAGTTCATTATAAACATCTTCATCAAATGAAGCTGGTAACTTATGAAGCTTTCTCTCATAAGGTGATAATCTAAAATAACTCTTATTATTCCCAACATAGATTTCTTTCTCATTACTAGTTTTTTCCCATTCATATACTTTCCTAAACTCACCTAACATATTATCCCATTTAGTACCTGAAGTTTTTGCATCTCTATTAACACCATTTCTGTTTAAAAACTCAGCTACTTCTCTATCTTTTTCTGATCTAGTTTTACCTCTACCAGTGGTGGTGGTGGTGTTAGAAGAAGTAGAGATAGAAACAATGTCATCTTGATTATTATCATTATCTTGATACTGAGCTCTCCAAGCTTTAGCTAACCAAAGCATTTCATTAGGTTTCCAAACTGGACTTACAAACTTTCCTTTTCTAATTTGAAATGGTTTGTTTGTTTCTTGAGATGGAGATATTGGAGATGAAGTTGCTGTTGTTGGTGGTGTAGATGAAGTACTAGTTTGTGTATGTTGTAGTGTGGTTGTGGTTGGTATTTCAACAGCTAGGGTTTGTTGATGATCATTTGGACTTGGTGATGACAACATTTTTTGATGGTGGTGTTGTTGCTGTTGTCTTTGTTGTTGTGGGGATGGAATGATTTTCTTCCACTGACCAGCTCCAAACTTGGGTCTTTTTGGATTTACTGTTTCATCTTGATGGAGCTCAAATTGTGATGATGTTGTTGATGAACCACTTCCTCCTCCTACTACTAAAACATTAGGAGGAGGAGCAATATAAAGAGATTCTGTTGATATTAATGAAGATGTGTTCACAACAATAGAGTGCTGCTGTTGTGGAAGTACTTCACTTGATGATTCTTCAACTAAATCATCCTGAATCTTGGTGATAACTCCCTCTTCTCTAATTTTATCACCCATATTATTTCACTCAAAACCCAAAAAAAAAGAGAAGATATTTGACACAAAATTGAGAACTAACTAAAGCAGTCCCAATTAGAAGAAGAAAGAAGAGCAAGCCATGTTTTTGGATTGAAAGGTAAAGCAGTAGTATTTGTTGTTTGTTTGAATTGATAGGAGGAAGAGGAAGAAGAAGAAAAAAAGTACAATGAGAAAAAGGAGAAGGCAGTAGAGGAAAGAAATGCCATATCATGATTAGGGTTGAGCCTTGAGCTACACACTAGTTAGTAAAAGTAATGATTGTACTGAATACTGAAAAATTCGGCTCCAAAATTTAACAATCTCTGATTATCACTTTCTACTTTGAAGGGGTTTATTAGTAGCGCTAGCCAAAAAAAAAAAACAAAAAAAAAAGTAGTCTTATGTATGTATTGGATCCATCAATACAGAACACAACTCATATATCTAGAGAGAGCTAGAGATGATGACAGATGATAGATTAGGATCTAGATTAGTCTGTGTGGGTCTTGAATGAAATTCAGTCGGCTTCACAATGTCTTTGTTTGTTAGGGCTGAGACAAAAGAAACAGTGGTACAGAGGTTAGAACCAACCAAATATAAAAAGTATGCAGCACCCGCCCGCCAACTTTACTGATAATAAACCCACGCTGTCCTCGCTTCAAAATTCAATGCCTGCTGCTGCTGCCCCCTGCTGCAAACCCCATCTTTCACTTTTATCTCATATTCTCTCTCTAAACAAAGATTTCTTATCAGAAAACAAAGCATAGTATGTTTTTGTGTTTTTATGAGGTCTATGTTGTAGTGCTGGTACTACTTTAATCAGCATAATGTTGTTGTCTCTCAAGATCTCTAGACTGTTTATTATTTTAGTTTTAGTTGTTGTGTGGTATCAAATTATCAATTTCAAGTCCACACCACGTTCTTAGTGTTGGATTTATTGCTTTTGTCAATGTTTTTGGTCCCTTTTTGAAGATGCTTTAGGATCTTTAGTGATTTTGTTTCCAGCAAGGTTTCAGCAAGAAAAAGAAACGAGGAGATTTTGCCTCATCAAAGCACAACTTGAAGTTTTGTTGGAATTTAGATAATTTATATAGAAAAATTAGTCAGTACTTAAAATATTGAGGTTATTTAGGTGTTTACCATATTGGATTCTTCATGTTAATGATTACACATCATTTTTTTTTACAAATAAATATTTACCCGCATTTTAAAAATACCAACAGATTGTATAAGTTTTGTATGTGCAAAAAATCATTTTTTTTTGACATATTTATTAAATCTACCACTCTTAAAACTAAATAAATTTTATTAAATAATATTTAACAAATAATATCTAAGATTTAGATAGATTTGATTGACTAATTTATAGGGAAGCAAATGAGAAAATATAAATATTAGGTCAATATATATGCGGTTAGCTAGGTTTTGCAAATTAGAATTTTTTTCTTCTAAAAATATTTGTTTTTGGAAACCTCTTCAAAGTCGAATAATAGGAAATTATCAATGTAAAAAAATTATGCATCTTAAGAAATATGTTTATATGTCTAATCAATTAGTTAACTTTTTTATAATACTCCCCTCGTTTCAGCAAAAGTGTTACTATCACTTTTTCATGTTAACCTAAAAATCGATTAAAATGAAAAAGTGATAGTAATACTTTTACTAAAACGGAGGTAATATTATACTTCTTTGTGCATAAATGGATCTGGTTGCCATTTTCTTTTATTTATTTATTTGCATAAATATATATTCATGGAGCGCTCTTCTTGAAATAAGAACCGAAGAAAAATGAATATATCAATTCAGTATTTGTTAAAAGAAGAAATGGGAAGGGCCTTCTTATCCTCTAGGCGAGAAACGCAGTGGCTTAAAGCCCTGAAT
Source organism: Papaver californicum (assembly GCA_023531435.1). Lineage (NCBI taxonomy): Eukaryota > Viridiplantae > Streptophyta > Magnoliopsida > Ranunculales > Papaveraceae > Papaver > Papaver californicum. The sequence continues at coordinate 70,572 of JAJJMC010025892.1, forward strand.
CGTAGGGGGCCCAAAAAGATTTTTTTTTTATTAATAGTAGATTTATGACAAATATAAATGTGTTAAAGCTTTTTTTATAGTTATTTATAATACAGAATTTGTGCCAGTTATAATCGTTACTAATTATTTTGAAGTAGCTAGAGTCGTTAATTTCTTGATTTTTGAAGCCGATAACAAATTTTATGGGTATTTTATGTCAAATGATAAGTTCATACCCCAAAATCTAACCAATAAAACTTAAAGAAAGTGGTCGGCCTTCAGCCGTATAAACATATCGTAATTATCGTTTTAAATATATAAAATTTATCTCCTTCTAAACTAGTTTTTTTTTATTCTGTCTCTAATTTGGTAACTCATAAAAAAAACTCCATATCTTAAGTTCGCCTAGAGCAGCCTGAAATTATAAGACGACTCTGGAAATAGGTATTCTACTGGCTTGTAGTGAATTGTTCTCCTTCCATTTTAAAAAAGGTTAAATACAGTAATACCTAAAAGAATTGGGTAAATATATATTTTAAAGTATATAAAACGAGCAAATGTCCAATTTAAAAAAAAAATGAATTCAGGGTGTTGAATACTTGAATGTTTATTTTATTTAAATGAAATTAAGAGTTGTTTCTGTTATAAACTAAATGAAGGCATAGAAAGTAGAGAGAAAATGAAGAAAATTCTTATTTCTGATGTGACATTACAAAACAACTGCTCTTTATTTATAGGGAGAAGAAGATGAGCGTTGGAATTAAGGGAATGCACCCATTACTACCCATTACTAATAGTGGTGGTGGTTACAAAGTAGTGGGAGAAGTGAAGAGGTGAACAGAAGATGAAAAGATGATGGTGTAAGTGTGGTGTAAATCCACCAAATACTTATTTCATAACACTTCCCCTTGGATGACACCACACTACTAACATTGCCCCATTAAAACCTTGCTAGGAAAACCGGAAGGCAAAAACCTGGGCAAAGGAAAAGAGTACAAAATAAATAGAGTAGTATTGGACACACATATGATGCCTCGTTAAAACCTTGACAAGGAAAACCCAGTGAGACTAAACCTTGACGAAGGAAAAAGAGTACAACATGATTGTCCAGTGAAATACATTTTACTAAGATGCTCCCCATGATAAGTACTTAGTTAAATCTTGGTTTGCAAATGTTTGAGTCGAGACTTCTCAATTTCGATGGACGAGTTTCTTGGATGCAGAAAATTGGTAGTTGATGAAGTCCTTATTTGTGTTAGTCTTGTGGTAGTAGTGTTCTCAAGTCTTCGTGCTTCTTAAGTACATTGAGTACTTGTGTCTTGGATTGTTAGCTTCTCGGAGATGATTTGCAGAAGTATTTGATGTATGTTCTTCATAAAAGTGTCAAGATACGAATATATTACCATACATGAAAAAAAAAGTATTTTCGAGTAAACCTTATGTGGTTCAGAAGGAATCCAAAATCCTAGGAGGTGGTTATGTTGATTTGGTCTAATTAAATGTGGGCATCCACTAGATAGATGAAAATATAAAACTCCCCCTTGGATGACCATAATATCGAATTAAATTGCCTCACTAAAACCTTGTCAGTAAAACCCGATGGGACAAAATTTAGACGAAGGAAAAAAAGCACAATAATAAAAATTCAACGTCAGCAAGCACTACACCAAATTCAGTGAATTTGCAACTAAAACCAGCCGTTACAAAATATTCACAATGGCCCATTGTTGTTACAAATTTCGTAACTGTGTTCAGTTGTTCCAATTCGCAACGACTGACAATTTACACGTGTGAGACGTTTGTGTGCAAGGGAACAACTGAGTGTGTTGAAATAAATATATTTCCGGCCAAATATTTGTAATCTGTTGAATATGAAATATGTTTCTGCCCAAATATGTGCAATGGCATAGTTTCTTACCCTAACTAGGGCTGCACAACGGGTGGGTCGGGTCGGGTTTTGGCTTCACCCGCACCCGACCCGCCTGTCACTGGTTTTTTTTTTCATCACCCGCACCCGACCCGCCGGGTGCTCGAGTCGGGTCGGGTCAGACCCGCCCAGATGGCGGGTCGGGTCGGGCGGGTGCGGGTCACCCGCCCAAATAATCAAGCAAAAGTACATACAAAATTTTCAAAATTCCATTTCTTGTCAGTCATTTCTCTACAATAAAAAATCAAAAACATCAAGTTGAATTGAGGAGGGATAAGATTAAAGACTGTTCTAAATGCAGCATAACAAACTATTCCAAACAATAACTGGAAAACCAAATACAACCATGATATGGTGCACACATTTTTTGTGCATTAGATGTGATGCAACCTTGTATCCATCAAAGTGGGTCCTTTTCATGTTGGGTGTACGTACAAATAGCAGTGTCTGCTAACAAATTGTCTCAATTCTTGAACTTCATACAGTCAGAATAGGTTTCATCTCCTTTGAACATATAGTTGTTCTTGAACAATGCCATCTTATACAAGTTTGGAAAGAAGAGTTACAATGAGAGCATTTGGAGCTGAACTAATCCTAACTGATCCTGCCAAAGGAATGGGAGGAACTGTTAAGAAAGCTTATCATCTTTTGGAATCCAGAGAGAATGCTTACATGCTTCAACAGTTCTCAAATCCTGCTAATACTCAGGTCTTGCTCTGTTTCTTTCTCCTTTCAATTTCCGTAATTTAATGTTAAAAGATCCGGACCCATTAAGATGAGTTCAAGTTCACTACAGTTGCTGTTATTTTAAGAAACACAATCAATCATTGACTTAGTACACTACAGAAATTATGGAATTGTTAATCAAAAGGAACTACTACGTACGACTTTGAAACTGTGTCTTGGTTTGCCTGTTGTTTGTGATACATAATGGTCTAACCTGTTTCGGGACACTAATTTGTAAACGTTATGCTAACTGAAAACCCTTCCCAAACCCAATTTGGGTGTATTCTTCACATGCTGAAAGCCTCTTCATACGATACTAAATCTCATAGCTTGGGTTCTTATCAAAACAAGTGCATTTTGACACAACGGGTCCTGAGATATGGGAAGATACTATGGGGAAAGTTGATATTTTTGTGATGGGTATTGGAAGTGGAGGTACCGTATCCGGTGTTGGAAGGTATCTCAAATCAACCATGTTGCATAAGCATAACTAGTTTAAGCTCATACTCAGATTTAAACTCCTTCCTAACTTTTAGGGATGTTTACACTATCCTTGCTCACAAACTAAGGCTATTTATAAATTCAAGAATAGCAGCTTATCATACAAATACATCAATTGTCAGTTTGTCACCCTATATGCTCTTAAGTCTTAAGTCTTACCTTGTTGAATTAACAGAAATTAAACTATTTCTTCTTGGCATGTCCAACATAACAGGGAATACTAATTAACAGGGAACACTAATGATAATCTCGTTATCAACATCATCAATTTAATACACTAATGAAAAATCCCCAAATTTTAACTTGAAGAACCCTAGTTCTAAAATTGATTTAAAAACACTAAATCAAAACTAGTAAAACCCTATCACAGATTTAGAAACATCCAAAACTAATAAAACCCAATTTTCAATTGCTACTAAATCATGTAAATATGTAATATACACATTAATTTCAATTAAGGCAAAAACTTACCTGTAACAGATTGAACTGATGTCTGAATCTCTGATGGTGTTGATGAACTGATGAAGTGATGATGCAGGGAACTTGGGTTCAAGGTGGTGGTGGTGGTGGTATGCTCTACTACTCTGTAGAAGAAGAATGGAACCAGAGACTCAGACTCAGAGAACAGAGAAGAAGAAAAAAGAACCGAAGAAGAATTAGTTTTCGATTCTGTTATGTTATGTTAAAACTGATTGGCGGGTTGGCGGGTCGGGTCGGGTGAGAGGAGATATCACCCGCACTCGACCCGCCAGAAGTCGGGTTTATGAAAAATCACCCGCACCCAACCCGTTCAACGGCGGGCCGGGTGCGGGTCGGGTTATTTTGGTCGGGTGCGGGTCGGGTTGGCGGGTAGGGTCGGTTTTGTTCATCCCTAACCATAACATCTAAATCTTTTTCTACTTCAGATCCAGAAGCGCCTTTCTTTTCTACCTCACTCTTTTTGCTCCAGCATTAACGTAGTTTCTTCCCGACTACCATTAACTCATCTTCTTCCATGTTTCTACTACCCACAGAAACTTCAGAAACAAATCCATTCCACTCTCTCTTTCGATCTCGGAGAAACCATCTCTTTTTTTAAGCATCACAGAGAATCCATCTCTAGTTCATCTTTATTATGGTATTTCGAACTCACTGAAGAGAAACAAGTTTGTTTCTCTCTTCCCATCATGTAAGTAACTCTTTTTTTTTATTTAATTTGTTTCATGGATTGATTTTTTATTTTATTTTAGATAAAGGGTTTTGATTATTAGTTTAGATCATGGGATTGAAATCATGAATTTTGTTTCTCACTTCAGTTAATCATTTAACAAACCCTAATTTAGTAAATCATGAATTTATTAGCTCAGACAAAAAAAAAATATTGTATAGAATGGTGTGGGTGTGATGAAATTAGGTTATATTCTTTGTGTTTTTGTATGGAATTTGTAAGGTTTCCCTTAGAGGATCTAATTGGTGTATAACTGGATGAGATTTTGTTAGGAATTTTTTTTGTTGGTTTCCATGTTTTCCTTTCTGTTGTTGGTCTCTGAATATTGTATATATGAAGCTGGGAGTATGTGATTTCTTTCTTAGAGATCTTTATATTTACTTAAATTCTCTCTGAATATTGTATATCTTGCTAATTGTATGAAAAGATGCAATGATATTGTGTTATAATAGGATTTTATGGGATGACATGTATTTAATAATGGTAAAAACACGGTTTAGTCCAAAAACGCGTCCAAAAAAACAGATTAGTCCAGCCCGAGTTAACTAGGTACAAACTAGTCCAGAAGTTATTTGAAAAGATGTAAAGGAATTATTCTCCTTTGCATGGTTTTCATAATGCACACGTGCAAAAAATGAAACCAATTTCGTAACACATTCAATCGTGAGCTGGCACGTTATTTAATTAAGAAAATAATGGGAAAAATCAAGAAAATCATTTAACCGAGAGAAAACAAAAAAGAAATCGGAGAAAAAAAAATCAAAACCCTAACTCGATTAAAAATCAAAATCATCATCAGATAATCTTCATCATAGAAAGCCATTGATGAATACAGCAGCAATAAGATCATAAAGCAACAACAGAAACCAAAATCATCAGTACTTAAACCACAATTAGAAACTGTAAAGGGGAAAAAAAGAGTTTCAAAGAGAACAGAAGAAGCACAACCAGAAGATTCAACATCGATTAAAGTAGAAGAAAGTCCAAAATTACCTAAGCAGAAATCAAAACCTTCAAAGAAAAGAGAAGATTCAACATCGATTGAAGTAGTAGGAAGTCCAAAATCATCACCAGCAAAGAAGAAATCAAAAACTTCAAAGAGAACAACATATTTTGAATCTATTCATGTAGCAAAAGGTAAGATAATATGGTACTTTCATACATTGGCCTTCTTTTTGTGTTTGCATGTTGATTTCCTCAGATTTGTTGTATTAGTGTACATATTTGTACACCGGCGTACTATTTCATGAAATTTGTGCCTGATTTTTGTGTTTGCAAATTGATTTCCTCAGATGTGTCATAGTAGTGTACATATTTATACACTTTTGTGCTATTTCATAAAATATGTGCCTGTTTTTTGTGTTTGCAAGTTGATTTCCTCATATTTGTCATAGTAGTGTACAGATTTATACACTTTTGTGCTATTACAGGGGCATATAAGCATGTTCTGTGTGTTTGGAAGCTGTTCTTCTTAAATTACTGTGGTTTTGTACATATTATTACACCTTTTTGCTATTTCAGGGGCATATAAGCATGTTTTGTGTGTTTGGAAGTTGTTCTTCTCAAATTACTGTGGTTGTGTACATATTATTACACAAGCATGTTATTTCAGGTGCATATATGCATGTTCTGTGTAAGTTCTTCTTCTTAGATTTATGCAAGAGTATACATAGTTGTACACCAGCATGTTATTTCAGGGATGTATGGCCAGTCATGTGTGTATGCAGTAGTACACCTATATGATATGTCATTGATATATGGTCTAATTCTTTGTGGGTATGGATGTTCGATCTGTTAGATTTATGAAGGAGTGTACATAGTTATACACATATGTGATATCTCAAAGATATATTGATTGTTTTGCGATTATGAGTACTATGTATTAAGCTTCTTGGTTCTTATTTTCATTTACCCATTTTCGTAGGTAACAAGAAACCTTATAGATCAGGTTTCCATGCAATCAGTGAATCTGTGAATAAAAACTTCGAAGAGGATGAAAAAGAAAGAAAGAAAAACCCCAATAAAGTCTGGTTCACTGAGTTTCAACTAGACAAGCAAAAGGAAAGCCCTTTTCTTCCTGTCTTAGATTTCTTTTTTTATAAAAAGGAAGAAACTCCCAAAAATGAGAAAAGGAAGAAACTCCAAAAAATGAGAAAAATAGAGATCCTTGGTTTAAGAATCCAGAATCAATCTTGAAAATTGTGAGACAGTACCAGCATGATAATACTATGGAGCATTGTGTTGTTATAAAAACTGGCAAGAAGAAAAAGCAAGTCGTAGTAAAGAGCATGCCTGAAGATTTGTTTCTGATTTTTAGGTTGCAGAGTGGCATCAGAACCTGGAAAAGGAGAAGATAAAAAATCTCAATCTGAATTGACCTACAGTCCAGTGATTATAAGAATGCAACTGAGGGATGCAAGTAAGTTTGGGTAATTAGATGTCGAGCAATAAATCCTATGCATAATGAGGGAAAAAACAAAAGTGAGAAAGCATATTGACAGAAATGCAGAAGACTTGGTCATATTGTTTGGTTTGTACCTATGTATTACTGTGTTTTTTGCCCAGGAAAATGGAAGCATGTTAAGCAAGAGCAAGTTTGAACACTACTTTGAATCACTGGACAGAACGAAAAAGAACTTGTTGGTTGATTCATATTCACAATTATCTGATGGAGAGCATTAGAAAACATATCCATGCACCATTGTCTGTTAATGGTTGTATGATATATCTGTTGGTAAGTTTACATGTGCATAAAATTGTACACATGGTATTAAAGTTGCACCATTTTAAATGATTTTGTTCGTTGGGTTCTATTACATTTCTAACTCTTTACTTATTTGTTAATGCAGTACCGGTTTGCTGAATACAACATCAGCATGACGCCGAGCAATAAAGAAGGTATACCAAGGCTTGCTAGGTGGATAATCAGCGACATCAAGAATACAATCAAAAAAGAACTGAATGATGTGATGAAAAAGGTATCTCGGTTAACTTTATTACAATAATGATTTCTGCTACATGTGCACAATAATATACACCTTAAAAATTAGGTGTACAATAATATACATCTGGTGATAAATTTCGAATTTTGTCTTGTGTACAACAATATACACTTGTAACACAAGTGTAAAAGATTGTACACATATGATCAATATTGATACATTGGCATGTTTTCAGATGGAACCAGAATGGGTAGAAGCTTACAATGATCAAAAGAAACTCCTTTTGTATGAGTACCAAAGGAACAAGCAAGCCAATAACACAGAAACTTTGAAAGAAAGTCTACGCAAATCTGATTTGCAGAGAGAGGAACTATATGAAGAGCTTAATGCATTGCAGATTAAACATCAAAAGCTTGTTACTTTCATTGAAGGGCAAAGACGAAAAGTTCACGGAGTTTTTCCAAACAGTATTCCAAATGATGATATAAATCTTTTATATGTAGATACTTTGACAAAAATCTTTGCATTTACAAAAGAATTAGAGGATGAGGAAAAAGAGAGTGAGGAAGAAGAGGATGACGAAGAAAATGAGCAGGAGGAAGAAGAAGAAAAAGAGGAGGAGAAGGGTGGAAAAGGTGATGATGAGGAGGACGAAAATGATGATAAGGATGGGGATGACGGCCATACGGGAAGTGAACATGCAAGTGAATCTGACAAGAATGAAGTTCACTATGAAGCTGCTGAAAAGCCGAGGCATGAAATCATTTCTATTAAATATCTCGGTCATTTCTTTACATCTTTTCTATGTGTGTACACAGCTGTACACCAGTTTGCTAACTTATACATGTAGACCTGAATGACAACAACAATTAGGGTGACTAAAATCCTGGAATTGAAGATAAGGATGGGGATGACGACAAGAATGGAAGTGAACATGCAAGTGAATATGATAAGAATGAAGTTCACTCTGAAGCTGCTGAAAATCCGAGGTATGAAATCATTTTTATTAAATGTCTCGGTCATTTATTTACATCTTTTCTATGTGCGTACACAGATGTATACCAGTTTTCTAACTCATACATGTGGACCTGAATGACAGCAACAATGAGGCTGATGGAAATACTGGAATTGAAGATAAGCATGGGGATGACGGCAAGAATTGAAGTGAACATGCAAGTAAATCTTACAAGAATAAAGTTCACTCTAAAGCTGCTGGAAAGCCGAGGTATGAAATCATTTTTATTAAATGTACCAATCATTTCTTTTCATCTTCTGTATATGTGTACACAAATGTACACCTTTGTGGATACTTGTACACCAAAATTTCTAACTCATACATACGTAATTCATTTTTAACACATGTGCACAATAATGTGGACCCTTACATTTTGTAAAAAAAATGCATTTTTCAGCACTCCCTTATCAAAGACGAATGAAATTCCTGAAGATGAAGGAGACCAGATGCACCATGATAACCAGGATGAGATGAACACAATTAAAAATTATTGAAGATCTTTTGATGATGTTGTGCTAATTTCAGCTGAAGCCATATTGCAGCTGAATCCTAAAGTAATGTTGCCGGTTGAACCATAAATACTTTTACTAACAGAGGGAGAAGATCCGGAGAAGGAATATGAAATAACAAAGCAATAAATTGGTGACATTCTAGAAAAAAATTTCGAATTTGTGTTCGTTAAGCTTGAAAAAGGTTATTACAAAATGGAACCTCAACTGACGAAGCAAAAGGTGGCAAACCTAATCTGAAAAGATTGTTCGACCTGGTTATTGGGGTTGAGCCAAGAGGAGCCTGCAGAAGATTCGTCTCAAACTTCATTATCTAATAAAAATGTGCAAGCAAGGATCATTGAAAAAACATTGCATTTCATCCGAGAGAATCCTAGTGAATTCTCCAGCAGTTAAGAAGAAAAAGAAGATCAAACTGAAAGGAAACCAGCAAAGAAAAGAGTAAAGAAAATGTATGAAGCAGAAATGTTGAAGACCCAAGCGGCTGGCAAGTTGTTAAAAACACCACAAGCAAAAAGAGTTTAAAAAAAAGCCAGATCGTGACTTCACGGAAGGTAAAAATAGAGCATAGAAGATGAAAGGCAAGAGTAATATGATCAGCCTGCACCAGTAAAGAGAAAGCAAGTGAGTATCAACCTCCTGCACCATTGTCGATATTCGTCAATCCCCACTGTACAAAAACATGCATGCAGGAAAGGACAAGAAAAGAATACAAAAGTTCTCTGACTATGCACAAGTGGTGTAAATTCACAGAACACTACCTTGCACTATTTACAGATTTGAATCTTATAAAAAGGTAGTGTGCACCATTATGTACACCATGTTAACATTTCCTTTATGATTCTGCAGCACTGTAGCCTGGGAAGTAATGAAAGTAGACGAGCCTAACTTGAAGGAAGATATTCTTATTGTGGGAAGAATACTACTTGACCTGATGTTCAATAGAGATCTGGATCAAGAGGCATTACATTTCTACATCTACCGACGCAGAAGAGCGATTGTTAAAGATAATATGCATTATCCAGATGATCTGATGTACTTGAGCTGTAAATTCATGGGTCCTACTACATGTGTAATTTTCTCAAAAAAAAATCCAATTCAGTTTACGTAAATACTTTCAGGTTGTGTACTTAGTTGTACACCTATTTTTAAATGGCATGTTTTGTGTGCTTGTAGAAGTTGGATTTGTTAGATTTCTTTAGATGTGTACATAGTTGTACACCATATGATATATGGTTGATACATGGTCTGTTCTGTGTTGGCATGGATGATTGTTAGATTTTTTTAATTGTGTACATGGTTGTATACTTATTTCATACATCAAGGATATATGGTCTGTTTTTTGGGCATGGATATTTGATTTTTTATATTTCTGTAGGAATGTACATGTTTGTACACCAATGTGCTATATCATGCATATATGGTCTGATTTGTGTACATAATTGATCACAATACTATGTAAAGCATGATATGAAAGCAATGGTAAAAGAGCTTGTAGATGATTTCGTAAGAGACATGCCGGTAAATCTAGAAGTTCTAGTGGTCCCAATGAATCATTTTTCAAAGAGATTAACAATGGGAAAACACTGGTCGTTGTTGGTGTTTGATTTCGAAGCTCTTGAACGGAAGTGGTATAACTCCTTGCACTCAGAAAATGAAAAGACATATAAAGATGAAGTAAAGCAAATGGCAGATATAGTGCAAGTGGAGCTCAATAAGAAGAGAGCATTAATGAGACTTCCACCTATAGAAGAGCATGAAATGAACGTCATTCAATGCCCAAAACAAGGGACCTACCCATACTGGCTCATATACGCTTGTTACTTTCTGAAAATATGTGTCAAGAAAAGGAAAAATATAGAAAGAGATGAAAAGAATTCCATGGACATTTGTCAGCAAATGAGATTTAAAATAGTGGCCAAGATGCTGAAACCCGTCGGAGGTTATGCCAAAGTGTGGGATCTTGAAGACAAAGGCACGTACCAGGACTGGTGTGCGAGTAAAAATATGAATGAGTAAGAGGAGGAAGAGGAGTTAGTGAACAAGAAGAAAAACACTTTCTGAATTGCTTCAAATGATTTTAATTTTCAGACAACTTTTTAAAATTTCCGTTTAACTTTCTGTTTAAGACTTGCTTAGACCTGTTTTTTGAACATTTTTAAACAAGTATTATCACTACTAAAAACCTTGAATTAATCTTATTATTAGTTTAAATATTGATGTTTTGATTGTAGACTTGTGTCAGACTTGCAGCATATATTGAAGGATAGAAAAAATGTTTAAGTTGTACATGATTTTGCATATGTACTGACAAGGTATAAATTGTTAAGTTGTACATGATTGTACACATGTAATGACAGGGGTAAAAATTAAAGTATGAATTCTGATTATGCACATGTACTGACAGGTTATTAAAGTAGTGTTAATAGTGCTTCTTGTTAATTAACAAATTCTCTTCATTTTAAAATATTAAGGTGTACATCATTGTGCACATGTACTGAAAAGTTATTAAAAACACTCATTATTCTATTCTTCAACATGGTGGAATGGTGGAATGTGACATAGTGGTGCTTGTACAAGTAAAGTCCAAATTAGATGCTTAAAGATAAATAACATGGTATAATTGTAAAAAAAAAAGAAAGGTTTACATAATTCTACACATGTACTGAAAAGTTAGAAAAATAAAGAGTACAACAAGGTGTACATAATGGTGCACATTTACTGATAAGTTTTTCAAATTATCCAGGCCTACAGAAATAAAAAACACATTAATAGAAGTAAAAACCATAACATAAACTATTTCAAAGAAAATAACATAGTACCATCCATTATAAAACAAAAATACAGAAGAAGAAAAAACTACCAAGTCGTAAACATCATGGAAGTAATAAAATCATCAAGGTAGGGGACAAATAGCTTTATTATGATGGAAAATGGTAAAGCACTTTGTGCACATCATGGGTCTCCTTTGCTTCTCCCAAGAATTTTTAATGCGCTGAGTTCTCCGTCTACTAGGTGGAGGCCTAGGTATGGGAACAATGATCTTATCACTAGGATCATAAACCTCTGGCTTATTAAAATTGGGGATGGGGCATATGATCTCCTGGTATGCCAAGTTGAACCATTCAGTGGTGAAATATGGCTCAACTTATTCATAGATTATGTCCCCCTTGGCATGAATGGCAGCACAAGCATGTGCACAAGGAAAACCATTCACACACCGCCTATGACATGTACATGTTTTTTAGAGAAGATCTACATAATGAGACCTGGGAGAATGGACTTCATACAAATTTTCCCCTGACTCACTAACCCTCCAAGTACGACCAATGTCGGTGTTCTCCTTGAGTAAAGACTCGTATATGGGAGTGATCCTAGTGTTGAAAGTTGGCAGACCTTTTACCCTTTTCTTAGAATTCTTCTTCATAATCTTCAACCTGAAAAATAAAACATAAAAACATCAATTAAAAAATGATCAAGAAAAAAAGACAAATAGACATGTATACACATTTAAAACAATGTACACATTAAGAAAATACATGTGTACAACAATGTACACATTAAGAAAATAAATGTGTACAACTATGTACACACAGTTGCAAAACTATGCACAACTTCTAAACAACTATGTACACAAAAAAACAGCTTCACTAATAAACAAAAAAACAAATGAATAAAAAAGTAAAAATTGTACTCACCTTATCTCATCCAGAATAGCATAACCAGGAAACTTTTTGTCATCACCAATCCATTTGTTAAATGACTCGGCAATACTTGAAGAGTGAGCATCATATCTACATATAGGAAAACATTCATTTTCCCAACACTCATTTGGAATAATCCTGAGATAATTGGAAACATGTCCACAACCAAGCACATGCATACCCCATAAATCAGCTTCATAGTTCGCAATTGTATAAGAGTAAGCAGTTTTGTAGAACAAATCAATAATAGCCTTGGAATTTGCGTCTCCTGATCCAATAGGAAAATTTTCCTTCAAGTGATAAAAGCAATAGCTTTGGAATGAATTAGGAAATACTTTTGGAATTCCATGTATAAGGCCTTCTCCATGATCACTAAAAAACACAATAGGACGAGCATCAACAACTTCGTTAAGATTATCCAGGAACCACTTCCAATTGACTTTATCTTCAGCGGGAACAAAAGCAAAAGTGTATGGGTAAAAACTTGAAAAAGACATGTTGGTTAAAAAACATCAATTAAAAATGATATATGATTTATAACTTATAACATTAACCTGAAAAAAGACAAATAAACATGTGTACAACAATGTACACATTAAGAAAATACATGTGTATAACTATGTACACATTTAGAAAATAGAATACTAACAAAAATAAAGGAATACTAACCATTGTTGCCATTGACACATGTTGCAGCCATCAAAGTTCCCCTGTATTTACCAGTAAGGAAAGTAGCATCCAAGTAAATCATGGGCCTGAGATACTTGTAGCTCTCCTTACAAGCACCAAAACATATGAAGAGCCTCTGAAATAGTCTCGTTGCATCATCATACTCAAATTTCATATAGATAAGAGGATTAGTTTCCTCAATGGCTTTGACATACCAAACTAAATTAGTATACGACTTCTCGTCATCCCCATACTGTTGTTCAAATACTGATTCTTTCCCTCTACGAGCATGGTGGTACTTAATCTTCGACCCATAAGTCTTCTTAAAAAGTGAAATGATATGGTTGGGTTTTAAGGTAGGATCTCCATTTATATGGTCAGATATCAAATGCTTGATTAACTTGGTTGTCACCGATGGACTCTGCAACCTCAAACCAACACCACAACTACAAAAAGAAAACATAGAACAAGGAAAAATAAGTAATGTGCACAACAATGTACACCTAAAAATCCTATGTACAACTATGTACACTACTATGAACATAGACCTAAAAAATACTAAATAAGTAATGTACACAACAATGTACACCTAAAATCCTACATATATAATGTTCACAACAATGTACACCTAAAGTACTACGTATATAACTATGTACACCACTATGAACACCATAAAAAGGAAAAATCAATAATTTAAACAAATATCAAAATCACTAACCTGTGAAGAACATTAGCATCTTTAAGAGAAAACAGAGAATTATCACCATTCACAGGCCCAAAGTGAATCCTCCATGAACAGTCATCTACGTTACACTTTGCAGTAAATCGAGTCTTCTCATTTTTAGAATCCTAATTTTGTAACCAGTAGCTAGTTTGTACTTATCAACTGCAATATTAATTGCTTCAACACCACCGATAAACTCTCTACCTATCTTGTCAAAAATATACAGCCATTCATCAGAAACAAGAGGCTTTCTCTTGTCTGCATCATTATCTATCACCCTTGCAAGTGTAGAAGAGCTTTCAGTTAAACCAGAATTTCCGGTACTACAACCAGGACTTGTACTACAACCAGATTTAGAACGATAACTAGTCTTTTGAAGCACGTCAGCATTCAAATAAAAATCTTCATTGTTAATCAAAGTTGTAAGAGCAACTAGACCTTGCAGAGATATATCTCCAAGTACAGGAACTCTGCGTCCATTGTCCATATAGCACAAAACTATAGTCTCAGAAGACAAAGACCTGCACTGCTTACATACAAAACGCTTCAACTCATCTAAGGTGTTGTACGTACTTACACGAAAAGGCGTTGGATGCTTACCATGATTCAAGATAGCATAAACAACCTTCTCAGACATGGTTAATACCCTTCATATTACAAAAATGTATATAAACACATAAATAGTGTACATCAAAGTGCACATGCTTATAACTGAAAAATATACAGTGTACAAGAAATACACATGTTGTAAAATTACCAAAACAGATATGAGTTACTATATCAATTAAATCACGATGAATAAAATTCAGAGCATTACAGAAACATACAGATGAAGATATCAAAAGATCTAAATCACATATAAAAAGATCTAAAATGACCAACACGGAGATCTCAAAAAAGAAATAGAAAAAAAAAGATCTGAATCAACTAACAAAAAGATTTAAAATCAAAAAGATCTGAATAACATTTTAAGACATGAGAGAAATAATTCTTCCAGTCAAGATTTGAAATAAACTGAAACATATATATTGTACAAGAAAATACACATTCTATATAATCAAAAAAATATATAAAAAAATCAACCACTCGATCAACTAATCGAAGATCAAAGATTCAGTATCTTAAATAAAACACAGAGATGAATAAATCAAAAATCGACAATCAAAGATCGAATCGATTTCATATCATGCAGCCAACAGAAATCAAAAAAATCAAAATCAAAATCAAAAACTGTAATCAAAAACAGTGATCATGAAAATCAAAACCTAGAAATAACAAAACAAATCAAAAGCAATAATCGAAGATCTAACAAAATTGTATTCATATCATGCATTCAAAAAAAAAAAAACCAAAATCAGAAGAAATTGAAGAAAAACCAAAACCAAAATCGAAAACCAAAATCAGAAGAGATTCAAGTTCATAAACTAACTTGACGTCCAAAAATTGATGAAGAAACAATCTAATCCTCCAAAAACTCTCTCTATACGTTGAATCGCCTCCAAATTTCTCTCTGTCTCGCTTTCTCTCTCAATCTCTTCTGATTTCTCTTCTGATTTGAAATATGAGATCCGAAAAAAATAGATTCAAAAAACACTATTTAAATATGGAATCGGCTGAAGGCTAGTCCTAGTATTAAGAAAGTACAGGAATCGCTGACTCGTTTTGATTTTGGACTGACTCGTCCGAGATTTGGACCAAATCATAAACACGGGGTTTTTTGGACTACAGAGTTGTGGGCTTTGGAGGGGTGGACTAGAGCGTCCAAAGCCCACGAAAAAAGGGATTAAATGTTAATTTATACTTGAATAATTCAGTTAAGCAAGTTATATAGTCTTTACTTGAGAGAAACTTTGTTTTCCTCCATCTGAAATGCCATGCTAATGAAACCTAAGTTCTGTGAATTGAGGCTTGTATAAAGTGTTAAGATCACTGAAGGCAGTGCTACATCACTTAATTTACACGCTCCTCTAAATTTAGGACCAATCCACCATGTACTAAAACTTTAGTTACGTAACTTAACTTCAGGTTACTCATCACTTATGGTTTTCTATCTTAATAGAATTGTGGGTTGGATGGTATATGGATTTAGGCTAATATTATTATGTACTGGAAGCTAGCAACATGAGGTAGTTGTTTATTACTTCTTTTGCCAAAAAGAGATAACAGAAATTATATTTATTAGATTGTTTCCTAGCCACGACTTGAGTTTGTAGTGCTTTCTTCCAATTAATCAAAAGTAGATTTGTAATCTAATTCTTGAGACACCCTTACCTCCACTGCTACACCAATGTGTAGTTCACACAGGTCACCACTTAGTACCTTGAACCATCAATGACGTTTTTATCATATACATGAGCACGTAAAAGAGAACCAGCGGATATGTTGGTGTCAAATAATGCCTGCAGCTTTTTTTCTTCTTTTGTTACTGAATTCGTTTATCTCTTCTTTGGATTATTAAAATACAATGAAAGAGATATCGACTTGGAATTATTCGTTTATCTTTTCTTTGGATTATTGAATATCTCTTCTTTTTTGGGTTAAGTTTGGAACACTATGGACATTAATATGAAGTATCCTCATAAACACAGTAGTGAATGAGTTGAGATTACTGAGATGTATGTTATTTTCCCCAGGTTGGTTGGTTAGTTGATAACCATATATGGATGTGGAAGATGATACTTTTGATAGTATGGTAAGTCTGAATTTCATCCACTATATTATTTCTGTTTTAAGTCAGTTTGGTTTATAATTTCAAACACCATTGTACTTTGTTTAAAATTTACATGTGTTATTGATAATATATTAAACATGTGACAGTAATTGATGACACACTGCAGGAAGCAGTGCCAAGCGACAAGCGTTTAATTTTTTGATTTGGAGGTCTCTCATCGCCGCGCTTCAGCATTTTTGTGGACTTATACAGCTTTTGAGTTGGTTCATGAGTTGGACAAAGTTTGAATACTTCACCTCCCTTCTTAGACCCTGCATATTGGTATTTAATCTGGTCCCTTGATGTCAGAAGTTTTAATATTCTCATTGTACGCAGGCATATGAGAGGGAACTGATGATGATGTGGTGGCAGTTAAAGGCGGTGTCACTCTTCACGAGGTTTGTGTCGTCTATCTTCTATAAAACCAAATGGTTGTTAAAATTTTGTTGTTATGGTACACTCAACTATGTCGTGGACTTGGTCATAAAATCAGGAATATTAACAAATGTTAGATTTCTGAGTTTTGATCGTACTTTATGTTGAATTGGCAGGTTATGAATGCTCTTTCTGGGCAGGGAAATCTGTTTCAGCTCATGAAAACGGGAATAGTCATACAACTGCTTTTCAATGTTTCATTTTTCATAGACTAAGTCTCAACCTCTTAAGTTTTTTATTATGGTTACCTAGTACTACTTGAAGACCGGAACTTGCAAATTTTGAGCCACATGCATGCAAGTTTCACCATCCCAGGGACCAGGCTGGAATTTTTAGAAGAGTTCTATCAAATAGTTTAGGCTATCCTCTTCGAACGGTTTGTATTTGTCACTCCACTTTGAATCCAAAATAGTGGAAGGTTTCTTGAGTTCCATAGAGTTGTTTATCAATTTATGGTATTTCATGTTGTCATCCTTTTCATGTGCTTTTCTATTCCATATATGTTTATAATGTCTTACGTCTTGCGCTACCTGCATGTTTTCTTCTTCACTTCGGAATGACCAGGATTTTGCTTATTATTTACGGGACAACCAGACCAAGTGACACAGTAAGCGTAGGAGTTCAAGCATTTTCTTCCTTTCATTCTGGTTATGCTCCTTCTGGAATTTATGCATTGCAAAGGGAATACGTTTTCCCTGAGACAGATGATCAGTCGGAATGCCAGTTTTGTATGAAGACGAGTGATTGTAAGTTTGGTGCCGTTTGCAGGTTCCATCATCCCTTAGAGAGATTCATTAATGTTCCTAACTGTTTGTTGAGTCCCTTGGGCCTTCCAATACGTCATGTGAGTTATAACTTCAATACTTTAGATTATATTCTATAGTTGTGGATTGTTAATAAAGTTGTGTTGTGTGTTGCTTGTTTCCTTTTATTTCTTGATGTCATAGATGATTCAGCATATGTGGCCATCTAATCATAGTGTATTCGATCTTATTCTTCTAATAATCTTGGTACATATTATCCTTTATAGTTTTAAGTTTTATAGTCCTGTTTGTAGGAGTTATAGGACACCAAATAGGATGGCAACCAGTGATCTTAAACAAGTGGGCATCGCACCCAACACTAAGGATTTAGTGTAGTTTGTTTTACGACCTCCTTTGGTTTCAGATTATACTTGGGGATTTATTTTAACATTCCCAGTTACAGGAAAAGATAATCTTAGGTGTTGATTTATGTTTAGGTTTCGGTAATTTGTTCATGCCATTTAATTGTTATAGCTTTACTGTATTGTTTAAATCTAGAATTATGATTTGCGTAACGAATTGGAGTTCATGCTGCCATCTGGTTATTGAATTTTAAGGTTGTCTCCTTTGTTATTTATTGGTTAATTTCTTAGGATATAGTTTATCTTTATGTTGTCATATGGTTATTGAATTTTATGGTTATCTCTTTTGTTATTTGGTTTCTTACGATTGAATTTATCTTTTGAGTTGTTTTCCAGGATTTAGAGGAGGAGCATATACTTGGAAGTGTACAAGGAGCTTAAAGCTTGGCGACCTTGGAAGCTACAAGTGGGGAGTGAATCTTAGATTTTTGTAAATAGTTTTGAAAGTGCAGTAAATGTTTCTATACTTGTCATTCTTTTGATACTTCACACTTAATGTCTCTAGTAACTTATGTTTGTATGTTCTTTAAGAACAACTGCAGAATTTCATGGAATGTGGGTATATTTACATTGAAATTGAAAAAAGAAACTGAATTTTAACTAGGTCAGCAGAGACTGGCCAACATTTTTTTGTTGTTGCAAAATTTTGCAAATTGCAAATTTTAGTGTCGAAACAAGGATATCCTGTCCGGATTTTTAACCTGTGTTTATAAAAAAAATTGTAACGGCTAAAAGATGTTACAATTTAAAATTTTCATAATGGATGAGTGTTGTTACAACCAAGCCGTTATGACTGAATTTCGCAATGGCAGCATTGCCGTTGTGAAAAAACTGCAACATGGTGTTTCGCAATGACTCGTTGCCGTTGCAAGCCCATTTTATAACGGTACAAAACCATTACTAAACCCCAAATTTGGTGTAGTGGAGATGTTGCCTCGTTAAAACCTTGTCAGGAAAACCACATGGGACAAAACCTGAAACGAAGGGAAAAGAGTACAACTTTTGACGTCTTTGTAAATGGTAACTCAATTATATGAGTTCAGAAAATAAGCATCAAAACAAAATTTATAGTCCAGCTAATGGACAAGCTTTATGCTAGCATAATTCTTGATTGCGCAAATCAATAAATTATAAAATTTATATTTCTAAGCTTGGATTTTAGTGTTTTTAACGACTCTTCAAGAGACCTATAGAGTTGATATCATCAACTAATCCGGATTTTTGGCTTTGTACCAAATTTCTAAAAAACACATAAAGGATTGTTGAACCTGATATAATTAAGTCAGGTGGCTGCCTGAATGTAATTTGAATCCTCCATGGATTACAAATTTAAATATGTTCCCCGACTGCATTTCTTGTTTAAATGCACTACAAGTCCTCAAAGGACTAACACGCCAAATGCATCATATAAGGAGAATAAAATATTGAACCAATCCTAGGGTTTGAGATAAAATAAAACCCTCAAATCATTTTTATAACAAATATATTTCTCGTATAACGTGTTAGGACTACACTTTTTCTCTGCTGGAGTCAAATGCCAACTATCGGAAATTACTGGCACTTTGAGTTTAACAACCTCACATTTTTCTCCATCTTCTTAATATGTAATTTTCTGGGATTAGTAATATATCATTACAGAGTAACACATATATCGCATGCATACAAAGTATAACTTGAAATTAAAATCTATTACAACTACACTCGACTTTGCATTCATTTTTTTTGAAACCATACCTTAAAGATGACTTTTTTCATCACCAAGTTAATTTCTGGATCTGGTTCAGGTTCGGGTTCGGATTCAAATTCAGATTCTTCAGTTGGTGTAGTATTTTTCATATCCAGTGAAGTATTATCTTCATTTGGTAAAACTAATTCTTCTTCATCATCATCGTCAACTTCATCTTCATCCTCTGGTGGTTTTTGATAGTGAATTTCCTCTTGTATGTCCTATCTTTGAACCAAGATTCCATTTTTTATTTCATCTTCAACACTAATTATTTCGCAATACATCTTCTGTACCAACTGATTTCGAAACTCTTTAAACTTCGCATGTGTGTATACTCTTTGAATTTGTTTCTTCATTTTATACGAAGTTAAGGTTGGAATGATTGTGGAAAATGATCTAGCATCTGCCTTAAGCTCCTTTTACATTTTGTATCTCAACGTATTATCATATTTTTCAACGAATTGCTTCAAAGATGTTCTTGAATGAACATACCCGTCAAAAAATGCATTCATACATTTCAGAACGTTGTGTAGTCGACATCCCATCCCAAAAAGTGGTCTTCAAAAAACAAGGCACCCATCGATTTTTCTCCTTGTATAATTTAGTCAACCATTTATCATGTTCCAGGCTTGGATACTTCTCCAGCATGTCACTCTAATGTTGTTCAAATTCAGCTGGACACTGTGTATCATAAACAACTTTTTTCTTCCTACATTTGATCCTTAAATAATTTTCATACCTCCTTAACTTTTCTGGTATTTTCTTCATGATATGCCACAAACACCAACTATGTTTGGTATCCTTGAAAACTATCTCAACTGCATTTTTCATCGCGCCATCTTGATCTGTAATTATACCACGTGGGGTGATTTTATTCATGCAATCGAGCCATGTTCTGAATAACCAAAGTTTGATACTCAGACTTGTAAAGATTTAATTTTTAAACCTAATTTTTAATAACTAAAAATAAAACATATTAAAGTAAAATTGATTTCAAATTATGGGAAGGACTGAGACTAAGGATTCCACCATTCGCTAATTTTCCAAGTGATAAAAATCTTGCAACTCGTGTATTCAGTTTATCCAAAATATTGCCAAAGTTAGGTTTTCAAAATAATAGTTGTAAATCGAAAGCATGAGACATCAAAAGCTCTAAGCCCAGCATGAATCATCAAAAGAAAACAAAACTAATTGATAAAAACCATTTTTTCCAATTTTAATTCAAAGTCAATAATAATAAAAGATTTGAAAAAAATAAATAAAATAAGAATTACTACTTTATTATTGGAAAATAGCTTCTTCCGTCGCCCCAGTGATGGTGATTAGCTCATCATGTTGGAAACACTCTCAAAATAATTGTTCATATCTCAAAAAGTGTTTATAATGATGAAATAAAAGTAACACAGACGATTTGATACACTTATAAGCGTTACAGACTGTGTTCTCTGTGTGGATGAAGAGAACAGAAATAAAGTACGGACTCTGTCAGATACAGAAGTTTGAAAGAAGATGCAACAGAAAAAATGATATTTCTCTGGATCCTTTTGTTCTTCCTGTTCTTCCACCACCAGCAAGCTTTTTTTTCTCCTGAATTTTTTTCCGGTGGCTCTTCCTTGAATTTTCTTTGATCTCCTCCATATTTATAGGTTTGGGGAACCCTTATACATCATCCTTAAGTGATAAGGACCCAAATCTTCGTCCAAATCCAACTCAAAAGCTTGGTAATCTAAAACAGAGAAGGACACTCTTTTTCCGGCTCCTGACTTGAATTTGCAGAAATTTTTCCGACGTGAATCACTCTGGTCAACGTGTGTTGATCATATCTTGGTGGTTTCTTCACTTGGGTAACTCAGAATTACCCAAAATCCCTTAAAACACGTTTCATACCAAATCAGCAGAAGTTTCTCTCACGTAAACAAGTTCCCGCCATTTTCCTGAATTTGAATTTGAATGAAGGGTGCCCCCAATCCATCTGGTGGGTGCCTTTATCAATTTTATGGGTTCCTTTAGTAATTTTATGGGTACCTTTAACAACTTTTTGAGCTTATTTTTCCACAAATATTTATTTCTCAAAAATACCTACAAAGACATAAAAACTCGTAAATAATATAAAATCAAGCATTAATAAATAGAGAATTGAGCACAATTTAGACACAAAAATGTGTCTATCAAATACCCCCAAACTTACTATTTGCTAGTCCTCGAGCAAATCTAATCTAGAAAAAAATCCTAACTCACTTTCGCAGGAATTGCGACTACATTTAGCTTATGTAATAAGCCTTTAAACCCCTAGGTTTCCCTAGTGGACGAGTTTTGTCTCGTGAGGGTTTACAAGAGGTATACCCACAAAACCTTTACTCCAAATTGTAGCTACTCGTGAACGATTGAGGATAAACACTAAACAAGCTATTTAGTTGGCATACTAAATTCTTCGGCTCTGGGAATCATTACCCTATATGAGTCCAATTGCTGTACACGAGTTTTTACTCAAGCATACTAAAATTCATATATAAGAAAACAAAGCTCTACTCATATAGTCGTTCAACCACAATACTCAGAATCTATCAAAGTACAATCACATGAAAAGATTTAGAAGATGGAAATAGACAAAATGAAGTTTGCGCATGTTGACTAAGGTGAACGGTGTTTCCTATATATGTCTGAAGGTCAGTACCAGGATGAATCCTAATGGATTGAGATATGCTCTTACTGGTCTTAATCATTATAATAATACCGATTCAACTGGTATATACAAGGGTCCCGGCAATCGATTTATTAAAAATTAAATAATTATAAATGTACTGACAACATGATTGGATCAAACTTGAATCCAAGCGCATGCTCCTTATCAGCATCTTACATGATAGTTGTAAATCGAAAGCGTGAGACATCAAAAGCTCTAAGCCCAGCATGAATCATCAAAAGAAAACACAACTAATTGATAAAAACCAATTTTTCCAATTTTAATTCAAAGCAAATAATAGTAAAAGAATTGCAAAAAATAAATAAAATAAGAATTACCACTTTATTATTGGAAAATAACTTCTTCCGTCGCCCCAGTGATGGTGATTAGCTCATCATGTTGGAAACACTCTCAAAATAATTGTTCATATCTCAAAAAGTGTTTATAATGATGAAATAAAAGTAACATAGACGATTTGATACGCTTATATGCGTTACAGGCTGTGTTCTCTGTGTGGCTGAAGAGAACAGAAATAAAGTACGGACTCTGTCAGATACAGAAGTTTGAAAGAATATGCAACAAAAAAATGACAATTCTCTGGATCCTTTTGTTCTTCCTGTTCTTCCCACCACCAGCAAGCTTTTTTTTCTCCTGAATTTTTTTCCGGTGGCTCTGCCTTGAATTTTCTTTGATCTCCTCCATATTTATAGGTTTGGGGAACCCTTATACATCATCCTTAAGTGATAAGGACCCAAATCTTCGTCCAAATCCAACTCAAAAGCTTGGTAATCCGAAACAGAGAAGGACTCTCTTTTTACGGCTCCTGACTTGAATTTGCAGCAATTTTTCTGGCGTGAATCTCTCTGGTCAACGTGTGTTGATCATATCTTGGTGGTTTCTTCACTTGGGTAACTCAGAATTACCCAAAATCCATGAAAACACGTTTCATACCAAATCAGCAGAAGTTTCTCTCACGTAAACAAGTTCCCATTTTCCTGAATTTAAATAAAGGGTGCCCCCAATCCATCTGGTGGGTGCCTTTAGTAATTTTTCTGGGTGCCTTTAACAATTTTTTAGCCTATTTTTCCACAAATATTTATTTCTCAAAAATACCTACAAAGACATAAAACTTGTAAATAGTATAAAATCAAGCATTAACAAAATAGAGAATTGAGCACAATTTAGACACAAAAATGTGTCTATTAAATGATTATGTTCAAGGGAAACAACACTTATCATCCATTTTTCATATGCACATAGTCTCGCTGAAATTTTAGCTTTACAGTCTTCCCCTCTTTAGTAAAATAATAAGTTACAAATCTTAATATGCCATGTTCCTTCTTGCATGTTCATTTCTTATAAGAAAATTATGTCTTGTATGCATAACGCTTGTAGAAGTCAAACAAGTCATAAGCATTGTTAAACTTCAGACCAAGTTTCGGCGTTACTATTTGATTATTTTGGTTGTTGTCATCATCCAATATACTGTTGGAAAACAATGGCCAAACAAATGAGTTTTAAATCTTTTATAAAAATATAAAATATTGTGCCTATTTGGGTTCGAGCTCCTGATCTATTTGTCACTTTACATGTTTTGGTTTTTCCTTTGTTTTCTTTTGTAAATGAAACACTTTAGTCCCACATCGAGGAGTTTCCACTTTTTAAGTTGTATTAAGAGATTATATAAACAAACTTTTCTCAACCTATTTTGACATCCAAGGAAAAAGGGTTTCTCCATATATTTAGAGAAACCAATAGAATAATAATTTATTATTATCTTTCTTAATTTTTTTGAGATTTTCCTTGAAGGGTTTTTTTCTGAGTTGCCAAGCTCAAGTTGAGCATCTACTACGAGTGCTAGTAGTAGGTGTTGTAGGGTGTTTAATCCTTGAGGCATCCTCCGTGTGGAGGTTATAGCATCACTCTTGAGTGTAGCCGGGCGCTAATGTCTTAAGGATAGCGTGTTGAACACGTGACTCACTTTGTTTTTTTCAAAGTTTTGTTGCATACCATCTTGATGTTGCGGAGATACGAGGAGCTCATCCGTTTTGACGAATCACTTCCGTTAAGAGCTAAGTATCAACAACCTTTGTTTATTTGATTTTCTTCATTTTTGATTATTGCACCCAACAGTCATAAGACATTATTATTTATTAATAATTATAAATGAATGATCGATTTGTGAATCGTTGACGTTGATATAATATTAGAAAATTAAGGATGTTAATTTTGAAGTGAAACAACAAAATTGAATTTTCTGGGAAGCTGTAGATTTTAGAGTATATCTCTTAACTTAAAAGGAATTTCGATGAATATTTTTAACAGAGTATAATAGACATCCTGGTAGTTACCCACACCAAAATTCAGAATTTTTTGAGTTGTAAAAGTATTTTTTAGATATTTTACAAAACTGAGAAACGTTCCTGAAAAATTCTGACGGGCAGAAAAATATTGTTGACTAAATTAGTTTTTTCTGGCGTAACTATGAGTTTTTTGAAATGGTGATTCAAATGAAGTTTGTAGATCTAAATGTTATCTTCAAAACTCATATCTAATTTTTTTGATTCGTACTTGTGGTTTGTGACATATGGTATTTGCAAAGATGTTGTGCACGTTTGTCCAGAATATCAATAACTGTATCTAAGCTCTAGATTAGTATGAGATCTTGCAACCATTTATAGTGGTACTTTGTCACCTTGGATATAATATGAAAACCGGTACTAGTGAGTACTTTTATCCATAATAGACTTGAGATTTCAGTTTAGTCGAAATATTTCTCATAAACAAATTAGAGCAAGTAACGAATTGATTTTTATGTATTAAAGTGATAATCTCTTATGTGTTAGATTAGTATCACATTGCTAATGAATAATGAGATGTTGAATCAGTTGTGTATGAACTGTACATTATGCTATAAGTCACTTTGATTATATATGCTTTGTGTAGTATCAATTGGCGTGAATCACATGATTGGTTAGTAATTGTGCATTAGCAATTTCAATGGTGATTTCTAAATCATTTCGAATATGTTACCTTTTGTTGAAAATATGAGAATCATAATATACTAGTGTACCATAGTCATATGGATAGTGAGGTATAAAGTATCTTTTAGTAACTAGTGTAACAAGAAGGTTAAGCAAACACATGTGTTTTAATTGATATGTATGTACACAAAAGTGTTTGGGTGTTTTATTACCAAATTTTGTTACTTATTGATGATTGTGATAGTCTAATGTGGAAAGAAACGTAAGTAACTTGATAACTATATTTTGGTAATAAACATTTTGATAAGATGAACACTTATAATCTATTGATAATTTTATATTACCTATGTCAAACGAGAGTATTAACCAATTTTTTGAATCCTAGTTGGGCAGAAGTTTTATCATCTTAAATTAAATGATAATTAAGTGATAATCTGTGATAACTTCTGTTTTTAGTTTTATGCTTATCTCCTTGGAATATAGAATTGTTTATTCAAATTTGAATGGAATGATTGACATTCTTAATGTGTTAAGAAATTTACTTTTCAGTGGAGATGATAAGAGGAATTGGTTGGTAAATGCCAGAAGTGCTGGAACGTGTGCTCCAGAAAGACATATTTTGTCTTCTACCAAGAATGGGAAGATGCAAAAGCATTTTCATGAACAACTCAACTATCAAAACAGTTGAAGAAATAGGTATCATGTGCAAGGCTTGTCAGGTATTGACATTAATCAAATTATGATATCATTCTCAATATGTGCATTGCGATTTAAAACTAGTGTCAAATGCTATCTACCTAAGTTACTATGAAATGTTATACTTAGAAATATGGTATTGTGATGCTTTGAGTGTTATCTTAATAGAACAAGACAATAGTAGATAAAAGGGAAAATCGTTAATGAATTGAGAATGAATACATGAACATGTTATATCATAATCTTGGTATAGAGTACCATTATATGGTGTGTCTTAGTTAGATGCAACCTAAATGACACATAATTGTAGTTTCTTATGTTGAGAAATCCCGATAACTGTGGGGGCCCTTATGCCTCAAATGTGGGGGTATAAGATGGAAACAAGTGTTTGTTTGATTTCTCAAGCATATTTATAGAAGACCCTAAACTTATATGTGTCTTATCCTGTAGACCTCAATTGTGGGGGTCTAAGGTGAGAATGAAGAGTCGATTTTCTTTAGAAAATCATTGCATATGATCACCAGAACTGTACAACGATAACTTGTAAGTTCTGAAGTTAACAACATTTGAATAAAATAAATTTTATTGTTGAGGATGTTGAGTTCTCGACAGCAGTCTTCTGAGGTCGGGTTCTCAAACGAGATAAAATAGGTTAGACAGATGCTTGACTTTATAAAATTGTTGTTATAGAATAAAGTAGTGATCACTTGGCACATACTAAGGTGACACTAAAATTAATACGCCAGGCATTGTTTGTCATTATTGTTAGTATGCTACATTAGATGGATGTTGAGGCAGTATACTTAAATGGTTAGTCAAAGGTGGACAAACCTTAAGGGTTTGGTCAGCGCTAGGGGGTAAAGATAAAAACTGACTACACCTACATATACTTGACCTGAACCAAGCAATAAGTCATTGACTGAACAATATTATTATGTGATGATGATTTCTAGTGATGTGACACAAATGAATTTTGATAAGTGTATTTACATTAAATCTATTAAAGGTGCATATATTTAGCATGCCTTTATTATGTGTTTTACAACTATTAACAAATTTGTGTTGTTTAAAGTTTGACAGGAAACAAATATGTTGTTGACATGGTCTAAAGGACTAGAAGGAACCAAAATCAAATTTTGATTATATAGTTTCTGTCAAATATGTTTAATGTGTGTTGTAAAATAGGTGTGCATGTTTTCTATTTTAATCCTGGAGAATCACAGGGATGCTCTGATCAAAGGACAAGAGAATTGGGATGCTTGAGGTACATATTTAATTTCAAATATGTGATATATATATGATACTAACCTTTTGAGGAAAATGTAATGACTGTACTAGTATTTAGTACATGTATCTTGTATATGCCTTTATATGCTTTACAACCATCTAGAAAACATGTGACTTTTACGATTTGATTGAAAGACTAAGTTGTTGTAAACAAGCATGATCTAAAGGATCATTGGAACCAGAACAAATTCTGACGGAAATGGTCATTGTCAAACTCGATACATTCAATGTGATTTGTAAATATGCAGTGAATTCGGTGTACAAATACTTTTGTGACCCCAGAAGAATTAGTGGGATGATCTGATCAGAAATTTACAGTACTTGAGGTACATTTGAAATTGTGTATGTGTATGATACATATTGGACTGACCTTAAGAGATGTTGTGATTTCAGGCTTTGGAGAGACTTAGCCTATGTGTGTGCCCTATTAAGTTGTATCAGTAGTTGAAAATATTCAAACAAACATGAGGAACTCGACTAAGATGAAATCAGAGTTCGCTCGCTTAATTTGAAGCATGAGAGGAAGTTGAATGGATAAATCCTTTTTTTGGAAGGCATTCCTTTGTGACCGAAGCTTGTGGCCACCATTGCTGAAACTCAATTGACTATGTAATTATAAAGTAAATGAGCAATTGGCAAAGTCTATACAAATTCGGAGACGGCTAATTCGGTAAGACAACTAATCTCTAATGAAGTGATTTTTGTAGACTTATTGAAGTCAAAAGAAAAATTGGTGGATCCTTTGACGAAAGGATAATCTAGAGAGATAGTTTGTTATTACATTGAAGGGGATGGGGCTTAAGCTCATTAAAAAAACTTTCCATGAAGGATACTCAAACTTGTTGACTGGAGATCCCAAGATCAAGGTTTTGAATGAGACAACTAATTTTTGGTGGGTTAAAGGAAACATTATCAGAGAATTTTATTCTTTATCCCTTCCCTATCATGTAGACGTGATAGTGTGATTGCATGTGAAGAATGACTTTTAATAAGTCTTAATGAGTTCTATAGTTTCAATTTAAGATTGAAGTGGGATGTAGCAGTAAACACTCTTGATAGAACTCACCTATCTAAATGTGGAAGTGGGCCGCTTCCTATGAGAATAAAGCTGATTCTCTAGAGCATTTTGAGAAACAGGATATTTGCTCAGGGAAAAATGAGCACAACCGCACGAGCTTGGCAACAACCTTGGAGATATCATGCGTGGTGGTTATCGCGAATTACATTAAACGCTAGCAGTTCAAGACATCGCGTTCACTTTTTCTAGCAAGTAGTTCCGGTAATCTCTCACTAAGCAAAGGTTCAAGACCTCATGGACACCTTTGCCTATATGGTATTTCCTGTTTTCTATATGATTTTCAGTTTTTCATCAAGATTTAATTCATTTTGAGAAAATAATTTTTATGTTGATTTCTATGGTCTTGGTAATACTGATACTTAGGACCTAAGGGTCGCTAAGGGATCACTGGCTCATTTTTACTTTGGTGAACGGAACCTTTAGTCCCACTATGGGAAACTAAAGATGAAAGCTCTCCATACTATTATGATTTATGCAATTAATAGTATGACCTTGGGGTGAGCACACTTTTGTGTGAAAGAGAGGATATTGGAATGGCTAGTATGATTTCAACACACGCACGGTTCATCTGTCTGTTCAGTCAAGTTGGGTCATGGTATTTAGGGTGTTGGTTTATCAAAATCTATTTGTGTTTTCATGTTTTACTGAGGTTTTCATTCATATGGGGGATTGTTGGAAAACAATGGCTAAACAAATGAGTTTTAAATCTTTTATTAAAATATAAAATATTTTGCTTATTTGGGTTCGAGCTCCTGATCTATTTGTCACTTTACATGTTTTAATTTTTCCTTTGTTTTCTTTTGTGAATGAAACACTTTAGTCCCACATCGGGGAGTTTCCACTTCTTAAGTTGTATTAAGAGATTATATAAACAAAATTTTCTCAACCTATTTTGACATCCAAGGAAAAAGAGTTTCTCCATGTTTTTGGAGAGACCAATAGAATAGTAATTTATTATTATCTTTCTTAAGTTTTTTGAGATTTTCCTTGAAGGGTTTTTCTGAGTTGCCAAGCTCAAGTTGAGCATCTACTACGAGTGCTAGTAGTAGGTGTTGTAGGAGTGTAGTCGGGCGCTAATGTCTTAAGGACAGCGTGTTGAACACATGACTCATTTTGTTTTTTTCAAAGTTTTGTTGTATACCATCTTGATGTTGTGGAGATACGAGGAGCTCATCCGTTTTGACGAATCACTTCCGTTAAGAGCTAAGTATCAACAATCTTTGTTTATTTAATTTTCTTTATTTTTAATTATTGCATCCAACGTATACTACTGCACCGCTCAAATTCTTCGCTACCCGGTTGAGCTCCATCCGTGGCTACGTGTAAAAGAATGCATGTCTACAATTAGGTTAGATTATAACTTTATTAAATAAATTTAATTGGACAGCCAACTCAAGATGAAGGAATTATGTAAGGCGAGAGGTTAATGAAACTGTTGTATCCATGCAAGCCCATCTATATAACAATTAATGACACTGACACTCAGTACAAGGAGTCTGACATAGCTATATTAAAAATACTAAAGATTAGGAAATGAAAGGTTAATGTTAAGTACATTCTTGGTAGGATATTAAAATATATCTAGGCTAATATTGATGAAAGAGGTGGACATGTTTCTTGTCCCCTTTCTTCTTTCATTTTTTTTAAAGCTTACTGAGCTAAGATGCAAAAATATAAAGTTTAGTGGCTCACAAAACTGTTGCCGCATTGTGTCATAGTAAAGGAGAAAAAAACATATGCAGATTTACTACACCAGAACTGATTGCCATAACCAGAACGGATCATTATTGACAAAAACAAACTATGGATCTTTACTGACTATCGTAACGAACTACCATATATACCTGACTGCTTTACTGTTATTGCACTAAAAACCGACTGCCGTACTGTTATTGCACTAAAAACTTTTACATGTACTTTAATATCTATCAACAATATAAACCAAAACATATATAAAAAGAGTGGTTGGAATTTTATTTGGAGATAGATAAAAAAAGGCTGAGATAAATTTTAAGGGGATAAAGAATGGTCAGGATCTATTCCTGGACGATATGGATCAATGGTTGTGGTTCACTACAAGAAAAACGGGCTTAAGCGTCTAAAATCTTAGCAAGAGCTCAAAAATTTAATCGCTTAAACAGTTTAAGCGTCTAAAATTGCAACTGCCAGAAATTTTGGCGGCAACAAACATGTGTCCACTATTATTTAGCAACGAAAAAATATACTTAATCGCTAGATCCTTTGTTCAAGTAATTTATAGCAACTAAAATAATGATCATGTAGCTATTTACTTTGAGACACCAACTCGTAGCAACAACAAAATAAATTGGTTGGTCAAACCTCTCTCAGCAACTAAGTTTGAGCCACAACCAAATACATTTAATTGCTAGATCCGTTTTTCAAGTAATTTATAGCAGCAAAAAGTTGATCATGTAGTTATTCAATTTGAGACACCGACTCGTAGCAACAACAAAATAAATTGGTTGCTCAAACCTCTCTCAGCAACTAAGTTTGAGCCACAACCAAATATGTTTAATTGCTAGATCCGTTTTTCAAGTAACTTGTAGCAGCTAAAAGTTGATCATGTAGCTATTCAGTTTGAGGCACCGATTCGTAGCAACAAAAAAATGAATTGGTTTCTCAAACCTCTCTCAGCAACTAAGTTTGAGCCACGACCAAATATATTTAATTGCTAGATCCGTTTTGCAAGTAACTTGTAGCATCTAAAAAAGTGATCATGTAACTATTCACTTTGAGGCACAGACTCGTAGCAACAGAAAATGAATTGGTTGCTCAAACCTCTCTCAGCAACTAAGTTTAAGCCACCACCACATGTTAAAAAATGAATTACTTGGTAAAATCTCTCCCAGCAACCAAGTTTAAACCGCTACCATCATTTCAAAAGAAATCAGTTTTTAAAGTACATTTGAGAACTTAATTAGTATTAATCTAACAATCTTATTAGGATTTGTTTAATAAAAACATGAAAACTTGTTCAAATCATTGTTTTCATTCACTATGAGCAAATGTTTGGATGCACAAATTGATTTTTTTTAACATGAGTCGATTATATTAACTATAATTATAACCAAATATTTTTACAAATCTCACAACCCATATCATTCCAGTCAAACTTTGAAACTTTTAACACTTAGTTCAACAATTTCAATATTAAGACCAAATTTTGTCATATCCTTGCCTTCTCTTAGAAATTAACCATTCCAACATCCAAAAAGATATTTGTTCAACATTTTTCAAGAATTACAACAGTTTGCACATAGATTTTTGTAATAAACGTTACTCAAAAAAGAGATTATCATAAATAGTTCAAGAAATGTTATGTTTTTACTTCTAGATTCCAATGTTAGATTTTAAAGATATATGTACATTGAGGTAGTTTATAATTACATGTTATGTTACAGGTTCAAGCTTAAATGCATCTGAAAGTAAAGAAATGCCCTATTTCGGGCAAACAAGACGACAAGAAAACTTTGTGCTGCTGGGTATATGCATTTCCTCCTCGTCCGTAACTACTTGTGTAGTCTCCAATTTATCTCTTGAACTGGAATGGTCAAAGTCACCGCAAACGATCTCCTGAGATTTCTTGAGTTCACTATCAGACTGTGAAGTTGGACAATCAGAGTCACCAAGCAGGACATCAGGAGATACCTCCTGTTGAATTATCAGTCTGTGAAGTTGTTTTGGGATTTTAGCTGTGACAATTAAGAAAAAGGAAAAAATTAGTAAACAATTAAGAAATGTGGTTCTCCACTTTCACCACTAATAGACCCAACATCTATTCTAGTTCTTAAACCTGCAAACAATATCATATCCTTGTTGGTCGTATGCCATGTAATATTAGCGTACAGTAATTGAAACCAATGTAAAGCTGGAAGCAATGCATAGTGATAACACTTACACCAATTGAATAAGTTTGAACACATGGCTGTAAAAAATAAACTGGAATTCATTGAACATCTTGCAGTTGTAGGAATACAGTACTTTGAACTTTAAAGTTTTAGTCTACCAAGTTAAAAGAACATCTTATAGGTACAGGATTACAGACTGTTGATCATTGAAGAACCTAAGGAAACAACTGTTTTTTCGTTTTTTGTATGCCCAACTACAACTGCTAACCTATAAACATAAACTGCAGAAAGAGTACAACACCGACACCAACTTCTAAACTAAGCAAAAACCCATACTTGCAATTAGTCTCTACTTTTGTTAAGTGGTATATAATGGTTCCCTGAAAGGGAAATTTGAACTGCAATATATCAAAAGGGCATTTTCAAAACCTTACAAAAATAAATGAAGAGTATCAGATCAAAAAATTAATGGTGTTATGTTATGGAAGGAACCCTGAAAAGAAAAGAACATACCTAAAATTCTGGTCTCAGAGAGATTCTTATCTTCCAAAGTGGAGTTAAGGAGGCTTGACTGAATTGGATCGTGTTTCGCCAAGATTATGAACCAGCAGATCTTTCTTAATACCTACACGGAAAATAATTGTCAACAAAGTTCCAAAAGAAACTGAGAAATAATAATGAAGTAAAGAACATACATTACCTGCACCATTTGTGCTGGATCTTCTTTAACATATGGAATATCATATATGGATTTGTAGCAACGGTATTTTTCAAATGATTATGAAGGAAAACAAAAGTAAGGAAAAACAAACTGACCTGAACATTTGGGAATATCCTACACAGGAATGGATGATGGAGTGCAGTCAGGTTCACATAGCAAATGATTATTTTCATGGTTAACATTCATTGCTAGCATCCATGCGCCAATCGTAACATCTTCATTACTAAGCATTCATAAACTGTAATTCCAAACATATTGTTTTGTTAGGACTTGAGACAGTCGACACCAACTGGACAAACCAATTACATATCTTAACAGAAAACCCCTTAGGATAGTACTCTAAAAATGGTGGATCGTGACAATTATGTTTCTTATTTGGCAATCTCATAAGGAAGAAAAACTAGTAAGCCAATAAAGATTATTAGCTGTAGTTCAGTTAAACTATTGGGCCCTGCGGTTCCTACCTGAATATAATGAATCTTCAAAATTTGAACTCAAAAGATAGACCAGGTGTGTCAGGTTTCTATAAGTGCAAGCGAGTGCTTTCTTGTTCTTGTTAGCGGATTTCTTTCCTTCTATCAACTGTGCAAGCTAGTGAAAACTACTGCCAATCACTAGAAACACATTAAAGTAGAGGAACAATAAATCATTTCTCAAATTTCAAAGAAACATATACAAGTGGCTAACCATTTAAGCTTTGGGTCAGTGAAAACAGGACCCTTTTTCATGCATCCGACAAAGTTTGAGGGTGAGAACGTTCCTTTTCCAAAAGTAATGAAAGACGATCTGTAAAAAAAAAGATATGAAAATTTAATCAGCATGGATGTAGGGAAGAATTGCAGGACGAAGGCTTCTGTGGTTACAAAAACTGAATAGATTATAGAGCATACTGAAATAACACACCTGGCCTCAAAGTGGTTGAGGTTTCTACCCAGAAGATGCATGCCATATGCCACTAATGCTACATTCCAATTTACACTTACCCTGACATGCCTCACGAATGTAATACAACACCGAAACAAAAATATTGTATCATTCATACAAAATAGTGAATTACCAGTACCAGAACCATAACATTGATTTTCAAAAGAAAACAGAAATTCACAAAGAAAACCTCCAAATCCAAACTACCAGAACCATAACATTGAATTTCAAAAAAAAAAAAAAAAAAAAGAACACCTAAAAGTTAACTACCAAAATAGGGAGTAACTGTTACTTGATAATCAGAAGAAGATGGTACTTTGGTTCACCCCTGATATTGGCATTGACAAGCGGGGAATGTTTTATAGTAGTGCTGTTCTTTCATAACCACCACCACCACCAACCTGCATATGTAACCACTCTGATGTGGATCCACCTTGGATGTATTCTCTCGTCGCCTGTGACCGGAAAACTACTCCAGTAGTTTCATATGCTTGTTGTGCACCAAACTATAAAAGAAATAGAAATAGTACTTGTTTTACATTGTGTATATTCACTCAATATATTCATTTTTTCTAGGTTATATCGACATAAGATACACAAGCTAACCAGTTGATGCTATTATGTTAAAATCAATCATATAGGATGATCTGGCATGTCTGCATGAGGTTTAAAGTTTTAAAATTCAATGAGAATATCGTAAAACATATTTTTGACAATGATGGATCAAAACATATACAACCACAAGACACTATGCTTTCAAAGACAAATCTAATAGACAAAAACTAACTCCTTGACCCTTAGCATGACCTTTTTCTGTTAGGTTTTATATAGAGGAAATTAATAACCTATTTATGTTATTGTGTACATGAGTTGAGTATACAAGCAAAATTGAACATGAAATGGGTATTTTTGAACTTACATCTTTCAATGGAAATCCTTCGGTGCTTGGGCTGGGACCTGAATTGACCGCTTCAAGTTTCATTGACAAGAACTGCATTATCCAGCAGTGCATATGAGGCAGACTCATGTTGGACAAATGACAACATACATATGTACTGGCTAATATTTCAAGCTTCGTGTACAAAGGTAAACAACAAGTGATCTTGTCTAAAAATACAGGGGGAAAATCCTAATACCTTATTGCATCCAGGGACAAGATCTTGGAGAATTCTCATTCTCTCACTGATTTTTTCTCTTCTAGCCTCAACCTTCATCAGAAGCTCTCTTCATGACGGTGTAATTTGTACCAGGTGGTCCAGAACCAATAACAAAAGGATTTGACATACGCAATCCATTTACATTAACACTTAGATCTGGTTCTTGTTTCGCTTCAGAAGCAAAAACTCTAAAACCAACCCTGCTAGCACTTGTTCTACCCATTATTCCAGATTCGGCGGCGATGGTGCAGTTGATGAAGAGAGACGAAGAGAGAGAGAAAAAAAAAACGAAAATGAAGAGAATTGTTTTTTAGGGTCTTGAAAAGAAAAGTTTAACGGTGGATAAGCCACCTCATACGAATCATAGGAAATTTTTGATGGTCCAGATTCGATGTTGGATGCTCATACGGATTGTGTGTTAGTTACCATTGTGTATTAGTTACCAAAGTGTGTTAGTTACCATTGTGTGTTAGTTACAAGGTAGATAACGGATTTCGGATGTCGGAAGCAAAACGTAGCGGGTTTTGGAAATTAGGATTCATCAAAAATATTTTTTTTTTTTTTAATATAATTAGGGTTCTTAGTTTGTCATTTGTTTTAGTGTTATGATTTAATGAATTTGGAAAGGAATTTGAGTGTATTCAAGTCGGTTCGATAAAAAATTGAGTGAATTTTAGTAAGATTGATGAAATCATAGTTTGATATCGTTAGATTTGTTAGATCGATAAAAAAATGAATAAGTTTGATCAAAATTGGATAAAATTCCATAAATCTAAGTAAAATCGAGTGAAATTGATGAAAATTGATATAATTTGAGTAAGATCGATCAAAATTGAGTGTATTCAAGTCGGTTTTATACAAAATTGAGTGAATTTTAGTGAGATTGATGAAATCATAGTTTGATAGCGTTAGATTTGTTAGATCGATAAAAAAATGAATAAGTTTGATCGAGATTGTCTAAAATTCAATAAATCTAAGTGAAATCGAGTGAAATTGATGAAAAATTGATATAGTTTGAGTAAGATCGATCAAAATTGAGTGTATTCAATTCGGTTCGATAAAAAATTGAGTGAATTTTAGTCAGATTGATGAAATCATAGTTTGATATCGTTAGATTTGTTAGATCGCTAAAAAATG
>JAJJMC010025898.1:0-43373 GCA_023531435.1 Papaver californicum
TTTAATTAAAAATCTTAACGTTTTGTTTTAATGGGGATTTAATATTTGTCAAATTAAATTTTTCACCGTTTTAAAACTCAAAAGATTACTTCTCCTATAAAAGAACAACAATGCTAAGGTTTTCGTTTACCCCAGTCGCAGCCACTGTCCTGACGACTTTTCCCCTTTTCTTGCTTTGATTTGCGCACTAGTTTACTTTCATTTTTTCTTCTACTGTTAAGTTCACAACGGGCCAACGAGCTTTGTTAGCTGGGTTGGTATCAGGTGATTTTATCCTGAATTCAAGTTTGTCACTGAAAGGGTATAGCAGCATCTTCCTGAAGGTGTACCTGGCAATATTGAGTTAAGGGCAGTCTGTTGAACAGGCGACTTCACCTCTCTGTGCTTGAATGTGTGTACTGCTTCATTCTAACCCTCCCTTAATCATCTTCAAGTCCTATGTTGTTTGTGTTTCTCTGTTACAGGAAAGTACTTTTCCAACATAGAGTATTCTGGACATTGTTCCCAAATCCCCTCTGGTATCTCCTCCAAATCGTCTCTGTCTTCGTCGAAATGAATGCAATGCCATTGCAAATTCTTTCTCACCAAAGTCAGGCCAAAGAGATTCATCGAAGAAAAGTTCAGTATAAGTAAATTGTCACATCAAAAAATTACTCATCCTAAGTTCACCACTAGTACGAATAAGTAAATCAGGGTAGGGGAACTCCGTGCAATTGGTTCGCAGTTCTTGATTGATTAAGGTTTCTTCGATGTCTTCTGGTTTGATTAAACCATTTTTTACTTTGGGCGAAATGCTTTGACATGCTTGCACAATATCATTCCTTCCACGATAGTCAACTGCCATTATCAGTTGAAATGAGTTGTTCTTGGTGGTTTCCGTCGGCTTTATTACCCACCTATGCAACGAGTTTGGGAGTTTGTAGAATCCCCTATTACAGATACTCGAACCTAATTCCTACTACAAACAAGCATTGAGTATTTACTGTTTAGAAAAGAACCGAATTAAACTGAATAAGGTATTTAAGAAACAAAATTAATGTCCGCTAAGGAGTCAGTTTATAACTTAGACGGACACCCACATGGCCAAGCAGACATTCTCACCTGACACAGACCGAGCCCAGAATTTTATCTCTGCCAATGTTTACTTACAGTTTACACAAAATTGCAGTATACGGTCAGGGATCGAAAATTCAAGAAATATCGGGGTTCTTATGGGACATCATACAAGTATAGATGCTCTAAATAGCCGAAGACATTACATAATTGAGTTAGATAGTTATTTTATAAATTCAAAACAACTAAGAGTTCCCTCATGAAATTCTCCAGCTCTTCCTGTAAAATTCTTTCAAACAATTTCATCAAGATGTCAACCTCCATCTGAAAACACAAATAAAACTGATCATGAAATAAGAACTCCAAAAAAAAGAGAGCGAGATATTAGTGGAGTAGAAGTGACTTGCTTGAGGTCGAATCCAATTCTCAGAAGAGAATGCAAAAACTGTCAAGACCTTAATAACCCAATTACCACATATTGGAAGTTGGAACAAGATCTATAAGAGTCTGGGCTCAGGCACGGTGATCGTGCATAAATGGCATTCCTTTCTTTTTCGCCCACCTGCAGTTGCCATCCATGATTACTGCCATGTGTTTCGGAATAAGTTGGCTACTTAGACCAGACGGAAGTTCGTCCTTTGATGAATTTTTTGCATCAGTACTAACAGCAACTTTTCCAGTGTTTCCCTGGGATAGTCTTTCAACCATAACCTTCTCTTCATTTTTTTGCAAATTGAGATGATGAGTTGAAAAGAAGAGAAGCGGAAGATTTGCGAAACTTTTCTGCTACTACTGTTACTACCATTACCACTACCACTGCTACTACAAGGTAAATATTAATCATTGAGAAATTCAATGGAAGAAATGGTGATAATTTGGAATCGCAAATGCATGGAGAATTCCTGGTTTTGAGCACTCAATCAATATATAAGTTGACACAATGCAGTGGGACTAGTAAATAAATTGCCCACGCAACACTATTAGTCACTAATGTTAGTATAATGTTAGCTGTAGCTGATGATAACAGGACCTTGCGCTGTTAGTGAACAAATTTATTATATTACTATTCCCATGATACTCTTGTTCAAAATGTCAGGTTTTGAATGTTTTTCTGTCTTAATCTCGTCTCCTGTTGAAAGGAAATGTTTTTTTTTCCTACTACAACAGAAGAAGTAATGTACTATTCTGATGTATCATATTACCAGACAAACATTAGTTGCTTGCTGGCTCAACTGCACAATACAGTACCTTTTTAATTGGACTGATTAAATCATTCGAATCATACCATTAGTTCAGAAAATAAATCTTCCGCAGTAGAACTAGAAATAAGAGAAATCACCCAAATGCTCTTTGTTTTTGTTAGCAATAGATATATAGTGCTTATAAAAGAATGTAGCAATTACAAATAGTAGACTATACTTGCTGAATTATAGTGCATTTGAAGTAGCATCCTGTTAACAACAATATTTACCAAGTAGTGTTGAACAAACGCTAATATACAAGTTTAACTAGATTGTCCTAACACACATCAAGAATACTTTCTCAACCAGTTTTCTACTTTGTTTTTTCCTACAGGTACTGACTGTATATATGTAGCAAGCAAATTTTTATGAATTTCTACCCCCATATCGTCTTTGCCTCCGCTGAAACGAGAGGAGAGCCTCTAAAAACTTGCTTTCACCAAAATCAGGCCAGAGTGATTCTACAAAAAGCAATTCAGTGTATGCTAATTGCCATAACATGAAGTTACTAATCCTAAGTTCGCCGCTAGTACGAATAAGTAAATCAGGGTAAGGGAACTCTGTACAGCTTGTTTCAAGTTCCTGATTGATTAGGGTTTCATCAATGTCTTCTAGTTCGATCTTACCATCCTTTACTTTCTGAGAAATACTTTGACATGCTTGAACTAAGTCATGCCTCCCACTGTAGCTAACTGCAACAATCAGTTGAAGTCTTGCGTTGTTCTTGGTGGTTTCTGTCGCCTTGGTTATCAGTTTCTGCAGAGAAATTGGAAGCTTTGACGAGTCACCTATTACAGACACTTGGATGTTCTTCCTGTTGTAAACCAAACGAATTTCTGTTCAATATAACTAGCACATGATTACTTGAGACAGAGACAACCTAAACAAGTAAGTTTCTCCTAACGAAAGACGAAGTACATATTAGATTTAGGACCAGTAGAGATCAACTATTAGTTTTGAGTATTAGCAAGCGGAAACGACATTTGCTGTAAGCAACAAACCAAGACAGGTCAACCAATGTTACAAATGTGGCATTTTTCATGAACACAAAAGGGAACAAAACTCTCTACTAGTCGGGAAAACAAGTTCAACTATAAACAAATTCAACTTTCCACCAAATCCCAAGTTTAAATCCGGAACAACATTATATTAACTAGATCATGATTCTAGACAGCAATTATTACCTCATAAAATTCTCCAATTCATCTTCTAACCCTCTTTCAAATAATCTCATTAGAAATCCAACCTCCATCTGAAACAGAAATCGAATTCATTAAGATAAAAACAAGAACAAAAAATCTCAGAGTAATTTTCTAGAACAGGTATCAGCATGTGTAGATTTTAAAACACTAACCTGAGGTCGAACCCAATTGTCAGTAGAGAAAGCAAATACAGTCAAAACCCTAATTCCCAATTTACAACATGAGTCAAGAATCTCTCTGAGACTCCGAAGTCCAGCTTCATGACCTGAAGTTGGAGGTAAACCTCTTTTTCTTGCCCATCTTGCATTCCCATCCATGATTATTGCTACATGTTTTGGAATAGATTCTAACTTAAGACCAGTCCTTAAACGGCATTGCTCTGTCTGAACTTTTGCATCAGTAATTCTTTCATTACCTTCATTAACTTCTTCAACCACAGGTTTAGTTGATGAAGTGATGATAAGAGATGATTTTGGAACAGACAAAGAAAGTAAATTCTGTGATGAATGTTTTCTGCTACTACTAAAAGATTGATTATTGAGAACTGATGGAACTTGTCTGAATGATTTGGAAGGAGATAGTTTGGTTTTTATGGAAGGAAGGGGGAATTGCAGAGAAAACATAATACTAGCTGATATTTAGGGTTTTACTGATTTGAGGTTTGAGGGGTTTTGGGTTTTTGAGTCACAGGAAGAACACCTCAGAGAGAGTTAAAACTGTTAAAGCCCCCACCAACTTAACTGCAAGGACTAAGGTCTAAAGTAGGGGTGTAAATCTGGCAGCCTGGCCTGTTTCCTAATCCTGGTTAGGCCAGACGGACCTCATACTCAGCTACCCAAAAAGCCTATCGGACAGGGCAGGTCATCTAAAAACACTTAGAGCCTCCACAGTCATAGCATGTTAAAACCTATAAAGTGAACCCTCCGATTTCCTAACCCAGTTAAACGATGACCTTTGTAGCCCTCTATTTATCTAATAAATTTTGAATCTTTTCCGTCAAAAAAAAAAAAAAATGTTAAAACCTATAAAAACTAAGCCATACATGGCTTTCAATTATAACTGTGGCACGGTCATAAAACCAATCCCAAAACCAAACGCACCGTCTTGGATAAAACGGAATTAACACTTGCGGATTCAATAAGTGGGTCCATATTAAG
The DNA here is from genome assembly GCA_023531435.1 of Papaver californicum. NCBI lineage: Eukaryota > Viridiplantae > Streptophyta > Magnoliopsida > Ranunculales > Papaveraceae > Papaver > Papaver californicum. The sequence goes on from JAJJMC010025898.1 coordinate 4,654, forward strand.
TGCGTTTTATTAATTTCATTTCTATGGCCCAGACGGATTTAATATCTCCTTCTCAAACTCATACGGCCTTAATAAGTAGGTCCATATTTCAAACGCACTTAATATCTTCGTTCAACTTCAAACGCTCTTATGATATGCGTCTAGCTATATTTAACAAAAGCCAAATATATTTGACACCTATAGCACCCTAACTACGTCTGGATTTTATCCGATATATGGCTTTTGGCTTCACGACCGTGGACGCTCTTATTGTAGGGTCCAAAGTCCATTCTATTAACCAGGTCAGGGAGGCCAAATGAACTACGTGATTATTGTATCTATAATACGAGTAGTTAATAACTCGTCCAATCCTTATTTGGAATTTGGAGATCGACTGAATTATAGATTAAAACAACCTAAATAATTAATCCTTGAGATGTAAAATAGAAATAAAAATAAGAATTTTAATTCAATATACATAATAATTTATTCCAATGTAAAACTAAAGCTCTTTTTTTATGGAGATATATAAATTATTTCTCCAAGTATGTTTTCATGGTGGCCATGTTTTAGGAATTAGACATATTTATTATTGGGTTGGGCAATTCAAAAGGTAACCAGGTCGGGCAATGTAGGCAAGTACCAGATCAGACTATCAAATTTTAGGGAAAACCAGAGTCCATCCACTTAAGCTAACCAGGTCATGTTATGCCAGGCGTCCTGTAACATGCTATAACAGGCTTTGGGCTTCTATAGGTAAAGATAGGGATGCACAGGAACCGACCGGAACCGAAGAATCGGACCGGAACCGACGGAACCGTACCCCAAAAAAACCGAACTGAGGGTACAGGTACAAAAATTGGGAACCGAGTATAAACGGGTACAAGGTACAGGTACAACCTCAGAACCGACCTGTACCGGACCCAAAGAACCGATCTATACTAGTCGTTGATCTTTTAAGATTGTTTTAATCTCAGCCGTTAGTGTATTAAATTAGGTTAGATAATTTCAGGCTTCACTCTTCAGTCGTCTCTGGTGTACATGTTTTCAAGCCATTAGACTAGTGTATGCTTGCTCTAGTGCCTTGATCATTCCACGACGCCATATTGCTGTCTCCATGTCGAATTTCAGTATGATAGTTGAATTCTTCAAATTGTTGTCTCCATGCCTTGATCATTTCAGCCACATTGTTGTCTTCAAATTGCTGTCTCCATGCCTTGATCATTCCACGAAGCCACATTGCTATCTACATGCCTTGATCATTCCATGACGCCACATTGCTGTCTCTATGCCTTGATCATTTCAGCCATTAGACTAGTGTATGCTTACTAATAACACAGATTCTTCATATCTCTTCTTAAGATTAATGACCCACTTGAATTCAAATACCCCTTACTAGAAGTTGGAAGTAAGTTAAGACTGGCAATCTGTCTGACAAGGGATCGAGGGTCCAACGGTAGTCCAGAATTCTAACAATATCTGGTAGTAATGGTGCAAATCATATCATGATATATAACCTTTCTTGTATCTGTGTAGACTGTGTTTGTCACATGTTTATCGTCTCCGGCTGACAATATCTAATGCACGCTTGATGGATGAAATGCTAAAGATGTGTTTTAAGATTTTCGGTATCCAGCAGGGTATGCAGCAAACAAGCAGCATTTTTGTAATGAACATTCATCAACTTATTAAAATCACTCATTTACATTTTCAAGTTACTGACTGGAGAATTTTACATGCGTTGCAGGTGATTTCCACAGTTCCAACAAAGAAAAACCAAATTTGACATCAACTAGTTCTTATAGTAATATCTATGTTGGTTATAGGACCTTTGAACCAATATCTAGCATCTAATATCCACCAACATACTACTAAGATTACTAGACCACCAATTGCAGCAGGAGTATAGTTGAAAGTATCCCTTGTAATAGGATATGCGGCTGGTAGAGAGAACAAAACAGTAACTGTAGAAACCCAAAGAACTGCAATCCAACCTACAACCATCCCATAACGTCCCAAGTTAGGAGAATGTACATTTCATATACCTTGGTTAAGAACTAGAACTAAGTCACTGTGAATGACCGTGGGGATTCGGTGAGCCACTATAATGACTGTGCAACTTTTAGTTTCCCGTCTTATTGTCTTCCGAATCAGATTGTCTGTTGATGTATCAATTGAAGCTGTTGCTTCGTCAAGCACTAGAATTCTCCTCTTCTGTTACAATACTCTAGCTAAGCAAACCAACTATCTTTTTTATTTCAACAATTTACATTAAAATTTTAGATGCAACCAATAATAATAAAAAAAAACAGGGTACAGGGTACGTACCCGGAACCGAACCCAAGGTACAGGGTACAAGATCAGAACCGAACCCAGTGTACAGGGTACAGGGTACAAGTACAAAATTTGTGAACCGATCATGGGAAAATACAGGTACAGGGTTTTACCAAGAACCGAACCGAACCGACCTTTGTGCAGCCCTAAGTACAGACATATCAAGTATTTTTGGGTATTATATACAACACTAGTTTAAGATAGTTCAATTAATTTTTTTATTTTGCAATGGTGGTCTGATTTTTTGTGTCTTGTTTTGTAAAAAATTAAGCGGATTGAATGCAGAAGAATTAGGGAATCAACAATTGGATTAGGAACAAGTTACTACCAGCAAACAAAGAAGTACTAATGCATGATAACATGGAAACAAACAATTAGAAACGCACCACATTGCCACCAATAACCAAGTAACGATATGAAATGGTTAGAGAGCGAACAGATGGAAACGTACCACGTTATCACCTTCAAGCAAGTAATGATCAAGTGATGTTTTTTCTAACTTGGATGATTGTGAGACTAAAAAGAAAAAACTTTTAACAAGATAAAAATTTGGTGTTCAGGTGAGATGTTTTCAGATGATTTATTGCATAAATATCTGAACAAATAATAAAAATAGGGACACAATAGGTCTGGTGTAAGTTTAAGAGCGGGCCGTTCAAAAGATAGTTTCATGGTAGAACAAGCGGTCTAGGATTCCAGCTATGTTACTAGATGTCTATGTTTTTTTTATCGGTATGAACCGCTAGTTGAAACCGAAAATCTTCATGTCTGTAACAGGTCAAGCTCTATATGATATTCGATATATAAAGTGTATTCCATTGGATTCATTTATCAAGAGATTTAAAACACTTTAAATTATCCAAAGTTAAACATACATTCATAACAAAATAAGAAATCGCGTTTTATTATCTTATGTAATCATACATGCGTGGTAACGAAATCAGCACAAAAATGTGGGCCAACAACAAAGTAATTGCAACATTTTTTTTTTTCTCAATTCTTTCCCAAACCAGAATATAATCTATTTCTCTTTTATTTTAAGTTTAATTTAGATTTTCTATCCGGATCTTAATTATATCTATCTAAAGATCTTATGTAAAATAAAATATTTTGATAATTACTTAATTTCATTTAACAGGTAAGGCGTTTTTATCGATTGATTTAATAGTTTTAAGTATATCTTCGAGGGCAATTGACGCTAAGGTGACGTAGATCCACATTCATACGAAGATCCATGGCTACTAGAGTAATTATAATTTCGATACATTAGGCAAATTACTCCTTTATGGATTATACATTAGGCAAATTACTCCTTTATGGAGCACCTAATTTTAATGAAGAAGGAAGAACTGTTCTTATTAAAGAACAAAAATTAAAATGGCGGAATCAGGAACTTCACACCATCCCTCAATCATCATCAACTTCCTCAATGGAATATTTGTATGTAATATTTTGTTATTTCTTATAATATATAAACACTTAACTGCCTGCACAAATAAAGCTGTCACGTTGAATGGTGATGGATCCCTCGTTTTCTATTGGCTGAATAGGTCTTTTATGATGCAATAATTCTGGTGAGGAATAACTCTTTCGATTCGTGTTTGGAATTTCGAGATTGAATGAATTATGTATTAAAACAATCTAAGTAATTAGGGATAATTAGACTTTGGTACTCAGGTTTTGATCTGATTTAGTGTTTGGTCTAACATTTGTCCAACGTTTGTGTTTGGTACCTGGACTAACGGTAAACCGAAGTTGACTAGGTTAAGTCTAATTTTAATCATTAATTTTATGTTATTTCATTTGAACCATTGATCTTAATGACACGTGGACGGCCATATGAAATAAGATCAATGTTCCACATGTTATTAAGATCAACAGTTCAAATGAAATAACATAAAATTAATGATTTTGCCAAATTAAAATTAGACTTAACCTAGTCAACTATGGTTTACCGTTAGTCCAGGTACCAAACACTAACATTGGACAAATGCTAGACCAAACACTAAATCGGTTCAAAACCTGAGTACCAAAGTTTAATTAACCCAAGTAATTAATATTCAAGATGTGAGTAGACAGAGAATAAGAACTTTAATCCAAAATACATAACAATTTGGTCCAACGTAAAACTAAAACTCTTTTGTTCTGAAAATATAGAACGAAGAATATTTCCCCAAATATGTTTTTATGGTGGTTATGTTTCAGGAATTAGACATACCTGTTATTGAGCCGGCAATTCAAACAGTAACCAGGCCGGGAAGTTTGGACAGGTACCAGGCCATACTATTAAATTTTAGGAAAAACCTAGGGGCGCACATCAGTCGGGCGGCTTGGTTTTTTTGGCCAAACCGTAGGACGAACCGATCAGACCTCGGTTCCCATAATTTAAACCGTAATCGAGCCGACCAAGTTTCGGTTCAATTTTAAACCGATCCGAGTCGGACCGGTGCGGTAACGGTTTTTGTCGGTTTTTACCGATTTAAATCCATAAACAAAAATAAAATAAATCTCATCTTTTTCTCAATTACAAATGCAATCATAAGATCATATGTATGTTAATTACAAATGCATCTAAACGATTCATATAATATTATATTCAAATTATATAAACAATAATTTCTATTACAGATTCACTCTGCAGTACAGGTTCAAAGATTCATATAAAATCAAGCAATCAACTGAAATACCATATAAATGATTTTGGAAAAAAACCCTGAAAGACTACACAAATGGTTATACAACTAATTTTGGAAAAACCTTATTCCAAAATACAAGATAAGATAAATGTTCACTGAACTTCACTACAAACCCTCATACACAACTAACTCATCAGCATCATATGAACTCTAATTGTAGAATAAAAATCGAATTGAAAAAGCTAGGGTTTCAACTGTAAAAAAAAATCGAACAATAATCATAATTTGTACAACAATAATAATAAACTAACATACTTAATAAACAAAAACCTTACAATATTGAAACCCATAACTTGATCGAACCAATTGATCACAAAAATACAGAACTTGAGAAATCAGTAACAAAAAAAATGATAATAGTTGTTTGTTCTTGAGGATAATCAGTGAATCATTCATGTAGAAGAAGAAGAAGTTGTTGGTATTAGTGATGGTGAGTGATGGTGTGCTGAGAAGAAGAAGACGTTACTTTTGAACAGAGAGAAGTGATGAGAAGAAGAAGAAGAAGAAGAGTTGTGGCTGAGTGAAAAAGAAGTAGTTTTAACTTTAGACTTTAGGGTAATGATAACATAATATATATGGAGGAATAAGATTGATTTTAATCAATGTAATGGAGGGCTAAGATAATCGGTCTGGAGGGCTAAGATAATCGGTCTATTTGGTTCGGCTCGACCTGTCTTTATACATAAATCGTATGCCAAACCGAAGGATCAACGACTATGGTTAAAGGAACCATAGACCGAACCATTATCAATGGTCGGTTTGAATAAACCGCCGATTCAACCGGTATGATCGGTTCGGCCCGGTTCATATGCAGTCCTAGAAAAACCTAAATTCACCCATTTAAACTAACCAGGTTATGCAGGGAAGGAGATATAGTGGCGATATAAATTACCAGAAATTCCATGGTTGAATCAGTAACAGAATACACATCGGGTGTTTGCAAAATTTCCTGAACAAGGAAGATGCAAGAGTTATGGTGGTTTTGAGCATGTTTTGGGCAATTAAGTTTGAGGGGCTGGTGATACAAGTGTTGTTGAATTGCTTGAGAGTTAGGTTCAAGTGTGTGCTGGACTAAAGGTTTTACAAGGGTTTGAGCTCATTTGAAATAACAAAGAAGAGAGGGAAGATATGTTGTGTGTGCTGGGACTGATTTTGTGGTTGTTTATAATGGGTCATGACTCAATGTTGAGATGAGATAGACATGAGATATTGGGTACTAAATATTTACGACTAGGGGTCAGATTGGATAGGGACTTGGTGATGTTCTCAAGTTGGAAAAACAGATGGATAGCTGATGTTATTCCCGTGAAAACATCTTATGAATGGAGCTGCTGCCGTTGATCTTATGAGTCAATACATTAACAGAGATTATAGAAGTAGAAAATTCGTATTTATTGGGTACAATTCTTAAGTACTTCAACAATTCTTACATGGATACGTCTAGAATTACATGTAAGGTGTGTTAAGTATTGTTGATATAAACATAAATAGAGATTAAGTTTAATATTTTTGTTATTATCATATAGAAACTGTCATTTCTTAAGTTATATGAGGATGTTGTATCCAGATTGCTCATAAAGTTGGGGATGCAAATATTTTAAGTGCCCATATTGAGTATTAGATTCTAAATTGCAAACGACAGCATATGAAAAGTTCAAATTCACTGTGACCACTGTGAGTATTATATTTTGAGTTGCCGCCATTCAGACACCGTCCGATCCTAATTGAATGAACTCAGATTAGTAGGTCTCAGACGTTGATGCATCAAAACGCTTGGTTTTCTAGGCGTGCGTCTACGGATCCGTCCGGTTCTTCAAGCAGTTGGCTAGCTGCACGTCCATATTTTTCTGCACACACTTCTCTTGCACGTGTACACAATTGATCAGGCATAATGCTAGGGAACCGCTCCATCAGACGTTTTTCTAGTAAAGCGTCCGTCTCTGGGGATTACGTCTAGGACTCTGTCTATCATCAGGCGTAATCTTCGTTACCGCCTCACATCAAGCGTTCGACCAAATGTCCGTCTCACGCAAGCGTTATACTAGACAACCGCCCGTCTCAACAAATGTACACCCAGACGTCCGCCCAACAACAAGCGTTATCCTAGACAACTGTCCGATCATTTTTAATGGTGAACCCGTTGTTTTTAGGCCGGATCAAAGAGTAAAAATTTTACTCTTTGATCTTTGGATTTGGTCCCATGACTGTGGACGCCGTAAGGTCACTGGTGAGTCATCCATCCAGCTAACAATATCAAAAATACCCTTACTTTGTATGTCTCCATTGTTTTCTGGTCTTGATTCTCACGACTATGGAGCAATTAATTACGAAGGAAAAGACCTAATTTCTTCTTTCTTTATTCTCACGACTCTTGGCGCTAGAGTTCTCAAGAATTTTGTCTAGGTTAATTAAAACCTTAATTATGAGAAACATTCATCTTCATTCACCAATTTTTTCTTCTCCCAACTTATAACCAAAGTCCAATATAAGATGCTACCCTACTACCTCCAAATCATCATTTTAAACCCTAGCCTTTGCATTCAAGAACATTAAATCACTCCAACACTCGGTTTTGGTCATGGGCAATGGCGTCATGGATGTAAGGAATATCTTGAGTAGGAATTCACAGCCAACATGATAATATTTGTAACCAATGATGATGATTGATGAGGGTGAGGTGGAAGATATTTTTCTCGAGTGAAATCGTTGGGAAGATTTTGTTTTATCTATATCTATTTGAAGGTGGTGGTGATTTATGGATTGATGGTGGTGGTGATTGATGTATGAGACTTAAGAGGATTTACTGTAGAATTTCCTTCTTACATCGTTCATCATTCGAACCCTAATTGATCATTCGAACTCTAATGAAGTGGTAGTGGGGTTTGGTGGTGGAGAGGTCGATTAGGCTAGAAAGAAAAGGATCTGGTGGTGGCTGAGAGGTCGATTTAGTGATAGGCAAAGCATGTTGAATTTGCTCTAGTAGAAAAAGAAAAATAGGAGGAGGTTAAGGGCATATCAGTACTTATATCTAAATAAATGGCCCATGTAGAACGTTAACGGTCAAAGGACAGAATAAGGGGATACAAATAATTAATTTGTATTTGAGAAAGCTTTAGTATTATAAGATTCAAATGGGTGTTAAAACAAAATTACGCTAAACTGAATTACCATATTATCCTCATATATAAAATTCCTTTCTTTTTTTTGGGTATAACATGGTTGTATATGAAATTGTCCAGCCCCTTATTTAGTTTGTCTTCATTTTAGCTACCCCATGATAGTATTTGTTACATTTGACTATCAGTTAATGATGTTTATATATAATTTTAGGCACTTTTTATTTCTATCTATGGTATACATATGTAAATTTTTTTCTATTAATATAAATATTAACTATTTATCATACGATTTGATTCTTAAAATTAAAAAAAATCAGTCGATTCATAATTCACATATATTAACTATTTATCATACGATTTGATTCTTAAAATTAAAAAAAATCAGTCGATTCATAATTCACGATTTCACAACCTTAGTTTCAAGTATATATTTTAGGACAATTGACATTAAGGTAACGTAAATCTGCATTCATATGAAGATCCATGACTACTAGATGTGATTACAATTTAGATGCATTGTGCAAATTACTCCTCTATGGAGCACCTAATTGTCATGAAGAAGAAAGAACTGTTCTTATTGAAGAATAAAAATTAAAATGGTGGAATCAGTAATTTCATATCATCCCTCAATCATCATCGGTTTCCTCAATGGAATACATGTATGTAATATTTTTGTTATTTCTTATAATACATCTCAACACTTACATGCTGAACCCTCGTTTTCTATTGGCTGAAATACGTCTTTTGTGATGTAATAAATTGGTGCAAATTTTTTGAGGTAAAGAAAACTCAATATCCCGTTGATTATTATGTTTAAAAATTATTACACATCTTTTACACCCGTACTTAATTGTGCCGGGTCAGTATCACTTATAATGAATGGACAAAACCTCAGATCGAAGATTTACGTTTAATCATCTTTAATGAACAACTATGGCTAAATTATGTATTTTATACTAACAAAAATACCGGATATATTGATATTTTCTATATTAGATCTAACTAATTTTAATAAAATAAAAATAAATAACAAATGATTTATATACTCCTAAATATCATATTATCAGGATCCCTAGATATAAAAAAAGAAAAAGTTTACATATTATTTTATCTATTGTCCATTCATCTCGCCTCCAACAATCAACATAGGTAAGGAAGAAGGTAAATGTCAGGAAAAAGCTAAGGGTATTAGCTGTTTTAATGGCGCAGCTTTACTTTTTTTCCATATTCGCTTGCTAACTTTCTTTGATAATTCTCCATTTTTTGTAATGCAACTTCTCTTCTTTCTTCCAGATCATCCAACTTTTCAAGCACTAAATCTTCATTTAAATTCCTTTCCCATGCCTCTGTCTTGGTAGTTGGTAATATTATCTCCGTTGGTATGACTGCTTCTGCCCCATAAGTAAGTAAGAACGCTGACTCTCCAGTGGCAGACCTCCTTGTGGTGCGATAGGCCCATAGAGTGTTATGAAGTTGCTCACACCATCGCTTGTGATGCCCTTCCAGAGTCTTCTTGAGATTAAGTGCAATTGTCTTGTTTGTAGCTTCAGCCTGCCCATTGCTCTAGGGGTAAAGTGGAGTTGATTTTCTGTTTTGGATATTAAAGGCTTCAAAAAGTATTTTAATATTTTTTCCCTGCAGCTGTTGTCCATTGTCTGAAACTATTTCCACTGGGATTCCAAATCTGCAAATTATGTCTTCAAACAAGAATTTGAACACATCCGAGTCTCCAATGTGCGCAAGTGCCTTGGCTTCCACCCACTTGGTGAAATAATCTGTTGCTACAATTAAATATTTCCTTTTCCGTGTTCCTTCAGGTAGGGGTCCGACAATATGTATTCCCCACTTTGCAAATGGCCATGGACTAAGTATTGAATTGAGTTCTGTGCCGACGCTCTGATTTTCTTAGCAAAACGTTGACATTCTTCGCATCTTTTGACCATATCTTCAGCATCCTTTTGCATTATGACCCAATAATATCCCTGCGTTTTTGCCTTGAGGGCCAATGATCGTCTCCAGATATGATTCCCAGCGTCACCATAATGTATATCTGTTATAATTCGATGTCCTTCTGGATGTGATACACACCGAAGTAGTGGTCCCATGAAGAGCTTTCGGTACAAAATACCATCCCTTAATTGATAGTTAACAGACTTTGATTTTATTTTCCTTGCTTCCTTGGCGTCTTCAGGCAATATTTGTTTTTGCAAGTAATGATGCAGTGCAATCCTCCAATCTTCTTCTACGCACCTATCCTTTGGTTTTTGGGGTATATTTGCGTCATTCTTTGTGGCCGGATCCTCAAGATATTCACTTATTTCATCTTCCATATTCTCAACTGCCCATATTTTAATTGATGGTTCATAAATACGTCCAATTTTAACGGCAGATGTGTTCGGATCCTTGATCATTGAGGAGATAAACGCTAATGCATATGCATGACGATTCTTATCTCTGGACAAATGGCAAAAAATGATGTTTGGAACTTGGGACGCTAACTTTTGCACGAGGCCTTTGTATTGAATCAAGTCTTTATCAATTGCTTGATATTTTAGCTCAACTTGTCGGATTATCAATTGTGAGTCACTTGTCAACCGTACATCGGTAATTCCTAGTTCAATAATTAACCGGAGTGCATGAACCACAGCCTCTTTATTGTGGGTGTGCTCTCCAAACTCTAAACGAAAAGCATGTATCAATCGCTCCCCTGTGCGTGTTGTTATTACAATACAGATTCCTTCCCCCTCTTTATTTCGGGCTCCATCAACAAAAACTTCTCATCTCCGAGAATTGACAGAGTCTATGATGTTCTGAGAGTCATCCTCTACCCCTGGATTTCAAAATCATCGTCTAATGGAAAATCTGCAAGAAAATCCGCCCAAACTTGGGACTTTTGAGCAGTTTGCATTTCAAAAAGAATGTGAAATTGTTCCAACTGAGCATTCCACTTAGCAATTCTACCCACTTTTCCTGCATTTTTTAACACTGATTCCAGTGGAGCCTTGCTTGGTACTCGTACATAGTGCGTTAGAAAATATGTGCGCAGCTTCTGCTGGAAAATACCAGTGCTAATATTAACTGTTCAATCTTGGTATAGTTCCTCTTCGCAAGGTTGAAAGTCTTGTTAATGTAGTAGATTGGTTTTTCCACTTTATCATTTGTTCGCACCAGTACTGCGCTCACTGCATCTTCTGTTACAGCTATATATAGGGCCAAGATCTCTTCAGGCTGCGGTTTCTGTAATGCGGGTAAAGTCGCAAGATAAATTTTTTGATGTTTTCAAAGGCTTGTTCGCAGTTTTTATTCCATATAAAATTGCTTCCCTTCTTCAGAATATCAAAAAATGGTTTGCACTTATCTGATGACCTTGCAACGAATCTGTTAAGTGCTGCCAAGCATCCGTTCAGTTTCTGTACCTCTTTAACATTTCTTGGGGATGTCATATTTACGATAGCCTGTATTTTTGCTGGATCGACTTCAATTCCTTTTTCCGTAACTAGATAACCCAAAAAATTCCCTGATGTAACTCCAAAAATGCATTTTTCCGGATTGACTTTCATTTCATACTTGCACAAAGCTTGTAAAATCTCCCTCAAGTCTTGTAAATGGTCCTTTGCCATCTTGATTTTTACTAGCATGTCATCTGCGTAAACTTCCAATGTGCGTCCTATCCAAGGTTTGAAGATTGCATCCACTAATCGTTGGTAGGTTGCTCCTGCATTTCTTAATCCAAATGACATTCTTGTATAACAATACAATCCTCGCGGGATAAAAACGCAGTATGCTCTCGATCTTCCTCGGCTAGTGCAATTTGGTTATATCCAGATTGTCCATCCATGAAAGAAAATGATTCGTGTTCTTCGACAACATCTACTAATTGATCAATGCTTGGAAGTGGATAACTGTCTTTTTGGACATGCTTTATTCAAATTGGTGAAGTCTATGCAAATTCTCACACCTCCAGTTTTCTTTGGTACTATGACCATATTTGATATCCATGTTGGGTAGCGCACTTCTCGAATGAATCCTGCGTCCATTAGCTTCTTCAATTCTTTTTCTATCGGATCATAATATTCAGGTGCTACTTTTCGCATCCGTTGTCGAAATGGTATGGTGCCCAGATGTATATGCAATTCATATTGAACAATGCTTGGGTCAATTCCTGGCATGTCTCCTATTTTCCATGCAAATACATTTGCCTACTCTTCAAGTAAACGGATTAAATCTTGCTCCCTTTCTGGTCTCATCAGGGTTCCAATTTTAATTGCCTTTGGAAATTCTGGCGTTCCAATGTTGATGTTCTTGGTTTTCTCTACAGCCGAAAAAGCAGATTTGGGGGTTCCTAAGAATGTGGGATCCCCCTTGAGCTGCTATTGTGAGGTTTCACCCTCTTTTCTTGTTCCTAACTCATTTCCTTTGACTTTACAATCTCTTCCTTCTTCATTGCTTGAGTTTCTAGCTGCGACTTCAGACAAATACTGATTTATTGCTCCTTCCTTAGCTTGGACTTTCCTTTCCTTCTTCCTTGCTTTCACTTGTTGAGCTCTTTCTTGATTTATGTGTGCTTCCGTGAGGGCGCACGTTCTCGCCATGATATGATCTCCTTTAACTTCCATTTCCCCAATCGCAAGTACTGATGGTACGTTGTTGCAACCCCTTTTAACTGATGGACCCAATGCCTCCCGATGATGGCATTGTAAGGTGAGGGCGCATCTACCACACTGAACTTGGTTGCAATATTCAAGGGTCCAGTCATTATTTCAAGTGTGACTTCTCCTCTGGGTTTCGATGCTACTCCATTGAATCCATAGATGATGTACCGAGATGGATCAAACTGATCTTCTTTCAATCCCATTTTCAGAAATGTGTCATAGAACAACACATTAAAAGAACTTCATTCGTCTATCAAAATCTTTGTGATATTCCAACCAGACACAGGCAGGGTGAGAACCAGCGGGTCATTGTGAGTTTCTACTTCTTGATCTACCTCTTCTGCTGAAAATGTTAGTGGGGAAGCCATCCATTATTCTCGTGTTTCAGTGATCTTCCCTGCAACTTTAAATACTTCATGGTTGATTAATCTCTTGTGCAGCTTCCTGTCAATTGCTGAGTTCATCGATGATGGATTTGATTCAGAAATGAAATCATATTGATAGTCTGATTGTTGTGGGGGATATTAACAACTTTCCCTTTATCAAGCTTTGACAGTGGTGCAGGTGATTGAATGAACTCTTTTAACTCTCCAGCGTCAATCATCCCTTGGACTAGTAAAATTAAGTTTCTGCATCGATCGGTTGAATTCCCCCGATAGCAATGATACTCACAATATTCTTTTGAGTTTTGAGTGTGATCTGGTTGTCGATTTTTTGTTGGTGGCCATTGGAAGTCTGGTCTATTTTTTATTATTTTTAAAATTTCAGAATATGGAGTGTTAATTTTTGTAAACACTCGCTCCTGAAAAAATTTCTTCCTTCCCTCTATCCGTGGACGCTTTGGTCCACTAGTTTCAGCTTTATTTGAAAAAAAATTCCCGACCCGGACGATGGTTCTATTGAATTTGTTCTTTTTGCATCTCCTTGCTGTTGCGATACTATCCTTGGACATTGCCCCTGTATGTATTGCAGTCTTGCACATGTCTCGGTTATTTCTCTAAGGTGCCCCTCAGTTTTCGGGTTGATATTATGAATATCAACAAAGAGTGGACTTTTTCGGTCAGCTATTCCCCACTTATAATTGTTAATGGCAGCATCTGGCTCAACATCTTCAATTGCCTGGCAGATTGCATGCCACCGAGATGTATAGTCACGAATTGATTCTTCTGACCATGAAGCGAGTGAATATAATCGATCCAATCCTGAGTCAACGGGTCTGTTGTACATGTATGCTTCCAAAAAATTTCGAATTAACTGCATATACGAATTAATAGAACTTTCTTACAATTTATCATACCATGTCAGTGTCATTCCCTTCAAACTTGATGGGAAACATCGACACATTACAACATCATTTTGCTCCCAACGCACCATGATTCGGTTGTAAAATTTCAGATGTGGGGTCGGATCCCTGGTACCATCATAGCATTCAAAAACAGGAATGTTACATTCTCGGGGCATTGGTGCAAATGCTAAATGTGGTGCCAATGGCGTTCGCCTAGCTTCCTTTAACACTTCCTCTATTCGCCCACCTTCTTTATTCTTTAGGTTTCTTATTTCTTCCCTCATTTGCTCCATCGCTTCAAAGCATTTTTACCATTGATCATGTTGTGGTCCTGGGTCTGCCCGATTCATCCTTTCTTGCCTAGGTTGTTGTGATGCGGATCTCAGTACCATTCTTTGATCTCGACTATTTCTTTCTCTCCTGCCTTCGAATCTACTGGAACTTGCTTCTTGTCCCCGTGTTCTGGTGGCAGCTGGTTCCGCATTCCGCTAGATCGTTTCTTTCAATATTTGATTTTCTTTAGTTAATCGTGTGATTTGTTCAGCACAAGCTCGTTGCTCTTTGCGCACCTTACTCATATCCTCCATTAAATTTTGTATATGATCAATAGTGTTCTGAGTATTATCCTAAGATGGAGAATGATTATGTTCATAATTGTTTTGATTATTCTCCTGAAGTGAAGAATAACCCTCTGAATTGCTTTGCTGACTCTCTGGGTTATTTACTATCCCTCTTTGTTGAAGAATTCCTCTTGCGTAACTCTCTTGATTTCGTGAATTTTTCAGCTTGTGACATGTTTTCGCTTTGTCTGTTTTCCTTTCGTAATGTTCTGTTTTCTTCTAATACCAATCCTCTGCTGCTTTCGAGAATTCCTTTGGTAGTATCCTATAAAGGTTATATGATTTCAAAAAAAATATTTATTTAATCAAAAACATAGGTAATTCAAACCATTTCCAATGAATAGATATTTCTTAAGTTGAATAAATCTTTCATTTTCCTTAAATGTGTACAAATTCGTACAAAATGAGGTAACAAGAAATTCTAAAGTTTAAAAATTTTCTTACTCATTAATGCTTTTTGCATGAATCAAAGATTTTATATAATACATTAGATGCTTTGAAATGATACAGAGAGCAAAATTGTAGCGACCATTACATGATCGACAACAACCAAAATTTAATTTGTCGAGAAATGACATTTTAAATGGTAAAATGATACAATAGATGCTTTGAAATGATATAGAGAACAAAATTGAAGCGACCATTACATGATCGACAACAACCAAAATTTAATTTGTCGAGAAATGACATTTTAAATGGTAAAATGATACAGTATATGCTTTGAAATGATATAGAGAACAAAATTCTAGCTACCATTACATGATCGACAACAACCAAAATTTAATTTGTCGAGAAATGACATTTTAAATGGTAAAATGATACAGTAAATGCTTTGAAATGATACAGAGAACAAGATTGTAGCGACCATTACATGATCGACAACAACCAAAATTTAATTTGTCGAGAAATGACATTTTAAATGGTAAAACGATACAGTGTATGCTTTGAAATGATATAGAGAACAAAATTGTAGCGACCATTACATGATCGACAACAACCAAAATTTAATTTGTCGAGAAATGACATTTTAAATGGTAAAATGATACGGTAGATGCTTTGAAATGATATAGAGAACAAAATTGTAGCGACCATTACATGATCGACAACAACCAAAATTTAATTTGTCGAGAAATGACATTTTAAATGGTAAAATGATACAGTAAATGCTTTGAAATGATACAGAGAACAAAATTGTAATGGAAATGAAATCAAAATTGTGATACAAGGTAGGATAAATCCTTTACACGTCCCTGTTTCTAGCGCCAAATTGTGACGACCGTTTTTTGGGTCAATCACAACCAAAAAACTTAAGTTGTTTAAAAATGTCAATACTCCAAGTGTAATTGATACAGAAAGATTGTAATACAGAGAATCATCACTCAAATATAAATCAAAACAACTCAATATATAACGTGGTTCAGCTAATAAGCCTACATCCACAGGAAAATATAGTATATTATTTATCAACACTTATTTTGTACACACGGTAATATCATGAATTAAAGAAATTCAGTTTAATAGAGTTCTTAACCTAGTCTTAGCTTTTTCCACTTCTTGAATTTCCTTCTGAGTTTTCTATCCTTTTCCCCTTTTTTTTCATCCCCTTCTTTCTAATTTGGGTTTGGTATTTATAGCAAAATATGATGGGTCCCTCTTCCTCACTCCTTCTTATCTTTATTTGACCAGTTTGATCTTATCTTGACTTTGGGCGCAGCTCATCTTACTCCATCCGTAATGCTTCTTACTAGTTCCGCTTGCTGATGCACATCTTCTCTTTGGATTGAGCGTTTATTGGTCCTTTGTCTTTATTATGTGGAGGTTGGCATGTGTCACATGTGGAATTTGACGTGGAGCATATATATTCTTGCATGTTTGAAATTTGTAGTGCGCTCGTGATAGGGCGCAGATGATTGTGGAGCGCAAGAGATAGCAGAGCGCAGATGATTGTGGAGCGCAAGAGATAGCAGAGCGCGGATGATTGTGGAGCGCAAGAGATAGCAGAGCGCGAATGATTGTCTTGGCTATTAATGATGTTTTTTCTTGTAACTTGTGTTCTTTCCACGTGTCTTATATGCATTAATCTAGTCTGACTTTTCTGCTTCCGGTGTAAGTTGATGTGTGACAGATGTTTTATAGCTGTCTTCCTTTATCATTTATTTTGCTCTTGTACTTCTCGGTGCTTCATAATGTGATACTTCCTTCTTATGATATAAACACGTGGAACTGATGAATTTATGTCCTTACAACTGGTATCCAAAAACCACTATCAGAACTTGGTGGGAAGGAGCGCGCAGCCGTTGGCCAGAGTGGACTGTGATGCCCTCTACCATGTGCTGTTTACTCAGGTTCTTATCCTCGTTCTTTATGTTCTTGGAGGCAATTGAGAATGCATAATTACCATGTGATATCCTGGATGGTATACCCAGCAAATACGACAAATGTACACTGGCAGAACTGAACTATAGACCGTCTAAATTTGCTACTAGGTAGAAAGGATGAATTTTTATGGTATTGGTAAGGTTGAGTCAGCTGGACGATAATTTACTTAATAAGAAATAAGTTTACTAGCTCAAGGTCAACTTTCACTCAATAATACATGAGACAATTTTACAATCCATGGATAACGTGTTTTCTAAGAGAAATGAACTTAATTTTGTATCAGAATGATCCAGAAAATTATATAACATTTTTGGTAGAGTTGTTTTAATATAAAAAAAAATAAAATTATTACATATCCGATGCGTAACAGGTGGACAAATCTAATAACATTTGTATTTTATTTTTTATATATTTTAATTATAATGTAGTTGATTGATAATTTTTTTTATAAAATATATAAAATTTGGGGTTTCTGCTCATGTTCCTTAAAAGAAAAAAAAAACAACACAAATAATAATAAAATCAATTGATAAATTACTAACCAATCAAATGAAAATATCAAATTAACCTTTTTAAAAATTGTGTCCATAAAAATTGAATTTGTGAAGATATAATGTGTATCCAATTTAAAAGTATCGGAGTCAGAAACCGACTGACAAATTAAAATAAAAAAATAATCTCAAAATAAAAAGTTATGTTGTGTAAAGATTGTTTAAGATGGCTGATCACCGGTTGCCACATTTTATATAGGACCCATACAATGTTCCTAATGAAAATACATATACATAGATATGTCTTTTGTACAGGGATAGTTCTCTTTTATCTCCCTTATGTTCGACATCTATATATACACTAATAATGTATATAGTTTTGGGCACAGTTAATGGAAAAGAGAAATCAGTTCTCATATTCTCAGTATCTTGACTTCTTCGTTTTGTTATTGTTTGGTTATTTTATTTGTACGTGAAATGTGCTTGAGTAACCCATGTGAGTTAATAATTATATAAAACGTTATCAGTATGAATTACTCTACTGCGAACGATATGAGGACCGACGATATTGAAAAGGATAATTCTTTTCAATCCTTCCATATTTATTTAACTATTGTTAAGTAATTTTAAATATATAATTTTTATTGTATCTAACTTAGTTCCTATTTGATTAGAACTTGTTAAGGGAGAAGTTAGACGATTATCGTATCTTGTACGTGCTATGATCAGCCTAAATAATTATTACGGTATACGAAGAAATTTCCAAAAAGGTACGTATTAGAAATGACTCATATTTGCGATGTTATTCGATTTTCGAATTTAGCCAAATATTTGAGTTTTGCAGTGTTTTCTATTTTCCTCATTAACTAAATAATGGAAGATTTTTCCGCGTCCCTTTTCAGATGATATAGAAAACAAATTTCCTTCATTGTTTCACCACGGATTTTGCGGTATATAGTTTGACTTGAATTTAGAAAAGAAATATATGTGTCGCATAAATGCTAGACGGGCAATAAGGAGAGCGTTTGTGCCCTTATGTGTTTCCGCTAGCTTTACAATATGCATAAGATATGCATCTCTTATATCGACGAGCTTTAAAAATCTAGTGCATGATATGCACCTTGTATATGTTGTCACAACAACAACAAGAGCTGCATATTTTAACTGCGCCTCGTAGATATACAAACGTCGAGCGATAATGAGTGTTGCATTTCTTTAAATGATATTAAGATTTAGTATCTAGTCTTCTCGTTGCCTAAGCTATTACCGAAAATCACAAATTTGGTGTAATAAATTTGCATCAGTGCCTATGCAAATAAGTTTATTTTTGACAAATTGATATACACGACAAATGAGGAAAATGCAAAATATGGTAGGCATATTTAAATATGGGTACCATAATGAGTTTTTCGGGTTTAGGGACCTGATAAAAACCGTACCACTAGAAGTGGACAAATACGAAACGATAGCATATCATAATTGGTTGAATAAGCCATCTTTGAGCATGGTTGATTTCTGCTATCGTTGTAGCATAAAAGACATGATATGTGCACCTGAAGTGTCATTCATTACTGTTAATCTCTATTGGTCGTCTTGGCAGGACTGGGACTGATATTGAGATAATGTTTATGTTCACAAAATTTATTTTACAGTTTACTGTTGATTTTACATGGTATTGTAAATTCTTAAATTCATTCCAGCTGGACAGTAAACCTAAGATGAAACCTGATCATTTATCTCTCCTGGGTCACGTGTTATCGTGTCAGTACCCAGTTGCTACCTTGATAGGTAGAGTAATGCGGAACTGAAAGTTCTGTTAATGAGACATTCCCGCCTTACGATCAGGGGGAGAATCGTCGACGATATTGGTTAATACCAATTGCGTCTCATCTAAATTTAGCACCAATAAGTGCCTAAGGTGTTGGAGATTACTCTGTTGATTGATCCAACAAGAGTATGCTTGGTTGATTCGGCATAAATTAAAGTCCTTGCAAGGCATGCCATGGAATCACATCGGTTGTTTCGCCTGAAAACATGCTTACAAGCATAGACGAAAACCTCTAATATAGAAGTATGCCAATCTAATTAGATGACGTCCATATTCTCTTTGAGTGATGAGTTGATATCTCCTGACGAGGAGCATATCCATAAAAGTTGTGGTTGATATCCCATGGAGGAGAATATCTGCATACTGAAATTTAGTACCAATGAATTAAAATATCCTCATACTCTAGAGAATGATATAAGAGTTATAAAATGATTATCAAACTGGTTGTCGGTGATGTTCAGAGTAGCTATTAAAATAGTTGTGGATAAGAATCCCCCTTTGCAAAGGAATTATCAACAAAGTTTATATGATTGGAAAATATGGATCTCGGTCCATATTGAGTTATTTTCTCTCTTGTGTACGCTTTTGGGACCTAGTCCTAGCATCCACAAATTTGGGTTACAAATTTGATGCTTATCATAAACATGATGAGAAAATTAGGGTTGATTGTTATATAGCGCCACCCTTGACAACGAGTTTCCACAGACACTCAATTAGGTTGATAGAAGTATAGTATGGTAGTCATACATGACTCGACATATCACCTGGGTGGTAACTGTATATCTATACTCATATAGATTTCAAATGAAACTTTTGATTATTAATTTTTGATATTGTATCATTTTAGTAATGCTCTGGGAATTGATGATGAGTTATTGTATTATTCATTTGCATTCATTGAATGGTTTGATTAAATCATTTATAAAGCATTTGAATTTATTACTCACAAAACCATTGTCATGTTTCTGTTTGAAGACGTGTTGTATTCCACTGCGGTTGCTACTGCAAGCAGATTTGCAAATTTGATGAGAAAGTATTCCCACTGTTTGGGGGAGAAAAGGCTATCGCCTGAAAAATGAAGTAAAGTTTCCTGGTTTGCACAAAGATAAACCAGGATGTATCTCATCTTGATATTTTCAACAATGAAAAACATGCGGAAGATTTGATATCTTCATAAATTGCAAATCAAGTTGCTTCCTTGAAAATTTGTGAATATAGTAGCAAGTGTGTCATTTAAAATACAGCACAAGCGTGGATGACTAGTTGATTCAAATTATTTAGCTCCTCCTGAAGAAAAGACCAATCACAATCATTGAACGATAGTGCTCTCGAAGAGACTAACAAAGGTAGATATGATTTATATGAGTGTAGTTCTCTTGATAAGAGAACGTCTTTGCAAAAGCCGTGGAATATAAAAATAGAGAAATTTGCGATCGTAATACAATGATTGTTGGTGACATAGTCAAAGTATCCACTGATACTGTTATAGATGATGTTGGTGTTAAACCATTCCCTATAGAGGATTGTCATCAAAAGAATGATTGGTTAAACTGCAAAGGAGTGATCCAAGCAGGATAACAGTTTTCTCCCTTAATTTTGGAACTGCAACCGTACACTCGAGAATGTGAGCTTTATTTGCCACAAGTGTGTACGTTTGCAGTCCCAACACCCGATAATGTATGCCTCATTGGCTACAGGTGGAGGTTTTTGCAGAGTGGAAAAATGAAGTCAACTAATATATGGCACAAAGTTTTTTACAGAAACTTGAGTTGGTTTACAAAGAAACATATTCCCTGATATAGATGCAATTACCTCTATGATATTAGTCTGGTAGTCCTTCAAGTACTCAGGATGCATATAATGGTTGTGGTTACTGCATATGCATTTGTATGGATAACTAGAAACAGATATCTACTTGAAATTCCCTTGAGGAATTCAGTCGTAACAGATAAACCATACCATATATATATATTCACTAAAGCTTAATCGAGCCTTACGAGGTTCAAAATTATCATACAGTTGTGGTCAATCATTTAAGTGAATACTTATTAAACTAGGGAAATATAAACTATCTTATATGCCCATGAACTTTGCATTTGTTATATTTGATGAATACAATATCAATTTGATTGGAACTCCTGAAGAGTTCCAAAACACAAAAATATTTAAAACAGGAGTTCGAGATGTAAAATCTCGGTAAAACAAGGTCTCAATCTGTCGGTTGAGCACTATAACTGGGAGTCCATTAATTTCGTCAACCTTAAAGGTTTAGACATGTTTAAGTGGACAAACTGGCAAATTGCGGTTGTGTGATCTCTTACTTTTAAGATTGATCGATTTACATCTCAACAAAGGATATGTATCACTCTGTGGTTTGTATTACACAAAAGTTGTGGTACATTAGATGAAATATGTTATAATACCTGATATTGGATCTGTAGTAAACATGTAAGTCTGGTTCTACCCCACACCAATATTGAGATATTGGTCCGAAGAAAAATTTCTCATCTTCGTGGTACCGTTATGCTAGATCTTAACATAAAAGATCGCAGAATGTCTCCCACATAGAAAAGCTGATCAGACTTTTTGAGTTATGATTTTCAACAGTTTTGTTAAAACAACTTAGTATTCTTCTAACTAATAGTCTGGTAGTAGAGGATATTTGTTTTTCCTCCGATCGATTACGATTGTTCAGACAAGGCTAGTGGAGGATAAAAGGTTGGAAGAATAAGAATATCATTAAGAAATTGCACAGAGGAAGATCAAACCAAGTATTCTCGGGTAAAGGAAGCTACTGATGAAGAAATTACAAGATGGTTTGTGATCCCTATGCAGTATTATCAAGAACAATGATCAACTGAAAAGGCTACTCATCAGGGGGAGTAAAGCCATGGAAGACTATGGATATTGGACAATGGACTTTTACGTTTTGTACCTTTTTCCTTAGTCAAGGTTTTTTCCCAATGGGTTTTCCTTGTCAAGGTTTTAATGAGGCATGCGAGTCCATTGACATCTGCAGTTTTGAAATGTTGTACTCTTTTTCCTTCGTCCTAGTTTTTGTCCCTTTCGGTTTTTCTGGGCAAGGTTTTAACAAGGCAACATCTGCGGGTCTAACACTGTTCTGGATACTCATATTTTCCTACGTCCAGGTTTTGTCCAACGGAATTTTCCTGACGAGGTTTTTTATGAGATAACAATCTTAGAACGGTGATCATTATCTAAAGAGATGTATATCGATAGAGTGTTCCTGAGGTGTGGTTATCAGAGAATCGCCCGTATTATTTGATTCAGGTTTTTACCACATGCGGGTTTTCCGACAAGATTTTAACGAAAAAGAATGAGCAGCATCAGCAGTATCATCATGAAATTCCGGCGTTCAGATTTTTCCAAGAGGTTTTCTTGACAAGGTTTTAACGAAATAACAAATTTTATTATGCTATTTGATCGGATTTGGTCCTATAAGGTTTTACCAACAGTTTTAACTAGGTAATATTTTAAATGGTGGACCATCCAAAGAGGAGTGTTGTGTAAAGATTGTTCAAGATAGCTGATCCACCGATTGCCACATTTCATATAAGACCATACAAAGTGAAAACACATATGCAGTGATGTGTCTCTTGTACAGGGATAGTTATCCGTTATTTCCTTATGTTCAACATCTATATATACACTAATGTATATTGTTTTGGGCACAGTTAATGAAAAAGAGAAATCAGCTCTCATATTCTCCGTATCTCGTCTTCTTTGTTTTGTTATTGTTTGGTTATTTTATTTCTATGTGAACTATGCTTGAGTAACCCCCGTGAGTAGATAATTATATAAAAAGTTCTAAAAATACAGTGAATTCTAATTAGCCCAAGTTTCTAGAGAGTTCGGTTTGAATTGAATTTCCTTATTCGAGTTGGGCTAACGTTTCATCCATCGTATATAAATAAGTAACGCATCCATCTACCCATTCAAAATTCAATCAACTCAAAAGAGGTTCTATGGAAAAGGGGAGACGCTGCGTATTCTAGGGTTTAACACAATGCTAAAATTTTGTAGTTCGAATCATGTTGACTCCAAGCAAGATGATATCATTAAGAAGTTCGTATGGTGAGATTTTTGAAATTGAAGAAATTATCGCAGACCACTGACCATTAAGCACATGATTGAAGATGATTGCGCTGATAATGCAATCCCTTTGCCTAATGTAACTAGCAAAATCTTGGGAAAGATTATCGAGTACGGCAAGAAACTATTAGAGTTAGTCAATTGTTAGTATTAGTGTTAGTCAAGTGTTAGTCAATTGTTAGTCAATAAGTCTAGTCAAGGATACATCTGTATCCAACTGAAGTGTGTCATATAAAACAGGATTGTAAACATTTCATTTTATTTTTAATGAGAAATAGAAGAAAGTGATTTTCATCTCATTTACTGTTGTTCATTTATTCCCATTATCATGGTATCAGAGCTAAATTTCTTGGGAAATCGCTAATCAAGAACATCTTTCATAACATTTTTGTTGTTGAATCACTAAATCTGTTACCCAATCTATTATATCAAAACTTTCTGGAGTTTCAGAAGATCAATCATCAATATTCAACAAATACCTATTCTTAAAATCATTCAAAACATCTGGATCTAGTTTTTCTTCAAACCTTATATTCAACACTTTTATGCCTACCACCAGAAGTATGTCAAATCGAACAGAAGCCTGGAATACACATTCTACTGCACCTGAGTCTGAGTTTTCAACTGCATTCACTCTTCCTTTTACAAATATCTCTAACTTTGTCTCAATAAAGCTTGATTCAACGAATTATCTCTTATGGAATGATCAGTTTGAGTCCATCCTGATTTCAACAGATCTTTATGACTATGTTAGTGGAGAAGTACAGGAGCCAACTAAAGAAATAATGAAATATGGAGTACCAGCACCGAATCCTAGATGGGTATATTGGAGGAAGATAGATTGTTTCGTGGTTAGTTGCTTGAAGGCAACTTTCTCATCAACTGTATCAGGAGATGTTCTTGGTCTTTCTTCCGCGAGGGAGATATGGATATTTCTTGAAACTACTTTCAAACAACATTTTGCAGCTCGCAGAGGAATGCTACGAAATCAACTCAACAATATTAAAAGGGGTAATCAATCAATCACAGTCTACTTGCATCATATCAAGACTATCTCAGATTCATTAGCTGCTATTGGTGACAAGATAAGTGATACAAATCTTACAATGCAAGTTTTAAATGGTTTAGGAAGGGACTATGACAACTTTGTTGTCTCTGCATATAATAGAGATTATACATATCATTTTTCTGAACTAAAGGCTAGACTGTTAAGTCATGAACAATGGTTACAAGAACAGACTATGGCATCAGCAGAGTTGTTGGATTCACAAAATTCTTCAGTCTTCTACACAAGAAATGTAAGTCAAGGATCAAGAAATGGTGGAAATAATTTTAGAAGGTACAAGAATAACAGAAACACATCAAGCAATTCTTATGCTTCATCAGCTACTAGTTCTTTTCCAAGATCTGTACCAATCTCTAATACTGCTGGAGCTGGGAGATCTCAAAGAGATTATTCAACTATTCAATGTCAAATATGTAGGAAAATGGGTCATTATGCCAGTAGATGTTACTTCAGATATAGTTCTCCGAAGAATTCAAGAAGTCCTGTTTCTGGAGATGATATGAATGATGTACAGAAGGGATTCTCTAGTCTGAATGTTAATGAACCTGACATGATGGATGATTCTGCTAAGGCTACCTGGTTGCTGGACAATGGAGCAACTTCACATAGGACTGGTGATAGAAGTCTACTACATCAACAATCTCCTTATGCTGGCAAGGAGAAGGTAATGGTAGGCACAGGTAAAACAATTCCTATTACATCTTCTGGAACTTCTTTTCTGCAAACACCTCAAACTAGATTTAGGTTGAACATTGTTTTGTTAGTTCCAGAACTTAAGCAGAATCTATTATCAGTGGCTAAGATTACAAAAGACAATAACTGTTACTTTGTGTTAGATCCTTTTGGATATGAAATTAGAAGTATGTCTAATGGAGCTCTGTTAGCAATTGGTTCTGTGGTGAATAATCTATATCCTATTTCCTGTCTTCCTAATTCCTGTTAATCATCCTTTAGTTCATCTACTATCACTTCATCTTCATCCTTATGGCATGCCAGATTAGGACATCCATCATATGATATTCTTCATATTCTTCAGTCACAAAAACATATTGGTACTTCTTCTGTTGGCTCAAGAAAATCATCTGTTTGTCATCCTTGTCAATTAGCTAAGAGTAAACGACTTCCTTTTCAGTTGTCTGCATCTCATGCATCTTCACCTATGTTTTTGATACACTGTGATGTTTGGGGCCCTTCTTCTATTCCATCCTTGGCTGGTTTTAAATATTATATAGTTTTTATAGATGACTTTAGTCGTTATCACTGGATATATCCTATGACTTTCAAGAATGATGCCTTATCTTGTTTTTCACATTTTAAGAAAATAACTGAGAATCAGTTTTCAACAACAATTATACATTTTCAAGTAGATGGAGCTTCTGAACTAGTCAAAAAAGGATCATTTAGGACATTTCTGGATACAAATGGTATTTCTGTTAGGATTTCATGTCCAAAAACCCTAGAACAGAATGGTGTGGCTGAGAGAAAATACAAATACATCACTGAAATGGGTAATACTTTCTTATTTCAATCTTCAAGTCCAAAAGAGTTTTGGTATGGTGCCTTTCAAACAACAACATTTCTGATTAATAGAACTCCATCAAAACTCTTACATTATAAATCTCCTTATGAAGTATTATATCATTCAATACCTGATTATTCTTCTCTGAAGGTTTTTGGTTCCATTTGATATCCCTTTTTAGGTCATTCCAGAAAAGATAAACTATCTCCAAAATCAGTGAAATGTGTTTTTATAGGATACAGTTTGACACGTAAAGGATATAAATGCTTTAATCCTGTTTCAAGAAAAACACACATATCTCGGCATGTTGTTTTTGATGAACAAAATTTCTATTATCAAACTTCTGATTCATTAATCTCTTCTGAGACAACTTCGAAAGTTTTAGAATTAACAACTGATTCTGCAACTATTCAAATTCTTCAACAGAGTATCATTACTAGATCTCAGACAGGGGTAACAAAACCAAAGTTATTTCCTGATCATGTTGCTCTAAATTCTGTTAAACATCCAATTCCTAAAGCATTTCATTCTCTCTTATTAACCACTAATGAACCAAAGAGCTTTCAGACAGCTTCTAAGATGCCAGAATGGGTAGCCTCTATGAAACATGAATTTGATGCCTGTGTCCAGAATGACACCTGGGAATATGTTCCACCGAAACCATGGATGAATATTTTAGGTTGCAAGTGGGTTTATAAGATCAAGTTAAAGGAAGATGGTACAGTAGAAAGATATAAGTCAAGATTAGTGGCACAGGGCTATAATCAATTGGAGGGGATAGATTTTACTGATACATTTAGTCTTGTAGTTAAGTTTACAACTATTAGAACTGTTCTTACAATCTGTCTTACTCAACAATGGCCTGTTAGACAGTTAGACGTATCAAATGCCTTTCTACATGGACACTTAGAAGAGCCTGTATACATGACACAACCTCAAGGATTCATTAATTCATCATATCCATCATATGTATGCCATCTTAAGAAAAGTTTATATGGTCTGAAACAGGCTCCCCGAGCATGGTTTCAAACATTTAGTACCTTCTTGCTGTCTTATGGTTTTCACAAATCTGTGGTTGATAACTCATTGTTCATCTACAAATCGAATTCTGACATGCTATTTCTACTTGTATATGTGGATGATATGTTGCTGACTGGTAGTTCAGAGAGATTACTGGATGAGTTAGTACAGGCTTTACGTAAAAGATTTGCAATAAGAGAGTTATGGGAGCTAAGTTACTTTCTTGGAATTGAGGCAGAGAAAACATGTGATACTATGGTGTTAACACAGAAAAGTATACACTAGAATTGTTAGTTAAAGCAAACATGCTAGAGTGTAAGTCTTGTTCAACACCTGTAGCAAAGAAAAATCGAGTTTCAGTAAGGATGGAATGTTACTCACAGATCCAACTACCTATAGAAATTTGGTGGGTAGTCTTCAATATCTAACCATTACAAGACCAGACATTAGTTTTGTTGTTACATACGTATCACAATTTATGCAATCTCCGACTGATACTCATATGTTGCTTGTTAAACGAATTCTAAGATACTTGAAGGGCAGTCTTGGAATTGGTGTAATATTAAGAGCAGGGAATTTGAAGAGTCTGATAGCATACACAGACTCTGACTGGGCAGGTTGTCCGGATACACGGAGATCAACATCTGGCTATGTAGTTATTTTGGGCTCATCTGGTATTGCTTGGTCTTCTAAAAAGCAACTGACAGTCTCTAAATCATCTGCAGAAGCAGAATATAAGTGTTTGACGGTGGCGGCTGTTGAATTACAATGGGTTTCTTACCTATTAACAGAACTGAATTTACCTTTGCAAGGACTGTGATAACACCAGCGCAATTTCATTATCCACTAATCCTGTTTTTCATGCCAGGTCAAAGCACATAGAGATTCACTATCATGCTGTTAGAGAGCTGGTTGCATCAGACTTCCTCAAACTGCATCATGTAGCTAGTGAAGACCAGATAGCACTTGTTTACTAAAGGATTATGCTATCCATTATTTTCAAAATTATTGCAGAAATTACTTGGGTCTGTTGATTCAAAAGTACAATATTATGTTGCTGTTTCAGGAGGAACTTAGTTTGTTGGATGTTTCATATGGTGTCTTCAAACTGATTGTCAAACTTACCACTCAGTTTGAGGGGGAATATTAAAGTTAGTCAATTGTTAGTATTAATGTAGTTAGTCAATTGTTAGTATTAATGTTAGTCAATTGTTAGTCAATTGTCAAGAATAAGTCTAGTCAAGGATACAGCTGTATCCAACTGAAGTGTGTCATATAAAACAGGATTGTAAACGTTTCATTTTATTTTTAATGAGAAATAGAAGAAAGTGATTTTCATCTCATTTACTGCTGTTCATTTATTCCCATTATCAGAAACACCGTGAGAGTGGCGGTGAATGTACTAGTAAGATCGATGAGGAATTTGGGTAAGTGGGATAAGGAGTTGGTGAATGTTGATCAAGAAACACTTTTCAGTTTAATCATGGCTGCAAATTATCTCAACATTAAGAACTTGTTGGACTTGACATGTAGGACAGTGGCGGACATGATTAAAGGGAAGACGCCGGAAGAGATTCGACAAACGTTTAACATTAAGAACGACTTCACCCCTGAGGAAGAAGAAGAGGTTCGTAAGGAAAATCAATGGGCTTTCAATTGAGTGAAATCATCGGCGGATATCCATCTTTATTTTATTTACTTGTTTTCCTTTTTTGAGTAGAGAAGTTTACATCAATGGTGCTGGCATAGTAGTAGTTTTTTTCTTACAAAACCTAACTTGGATTTTGTGTTGATCTTAATTTGATTGAAGGAGTATCTTATTTTCTTACACAGGAATTTATGTTAAATTTTTGATGAATGAATGCGATGGAATATATTTTCTACATCAAGTATCATCCTGCTTGAAAGAAGCTAAATTTTTTTTCCCCTGGATGTGAGTTGCCGGGATCTGACTGAAATCACCCAACTCATATAAATCTAACTACAACTCATATTAATCATCCAACTCAAACGGGTCCTAGTTAGGAATTAGGTCTGAATCATTCTCAAACTAAAAAACAAAATCTAACATCTGATATTAATATGTACCGAGTTAGGGGTCGAATCAGATCCAAACCGGTCACCAAAAAACAAACATGTTGTCATTAGACCGAAAGAGCTTAACGAAACTTAAACTTATCTGAGATGGATGCTCAGTTTCAGAAGCATGCGTTGCTATTTTATATTTGTTTAGCTGTTTATGCATTAAAACATTCGAAAAGATCTACTTGAAAACGCATGAATCTTCATTTGATGCCACATTGCTCCTCATAAAATTTGATAATAGAGCCTCTAGAAAAGCATTCTCAACAAAATCACCCCAAGGTGTGATTCTACAAAACTACAATACAAACTATAATTACATGAAAACACGAGAAGTCTCTTCTAACGCTTAGCAGTGTAGATAAATAGGTTAGGTCAGAAGGAAAATCTGTACAGTTTGGTAATGAGCAACATCTTAAAATATGCCCCTTTTAGTTACATCTTAAAGTTGTTCTCCACCGTCTCTCCCTTGATTCAGTGATCAGTTTCCTTGGAGAAACATACCAGTTTAGAGGAATCTCCTCTATAACACATCCATAATTCCTCCTGATAATATACAAATGACTGCAATTTCATTCGGAGAATAACTCAATAATAACGGAAGCTGTGACCAGTAAAACAACGATTATTAATATTCAAGAGTTTGCCTTACAAAAAAAATTGATAGTACGCATTTGACAGAAGTAACAGGAATGATGAAATAAAATGCCATATGCTGCATGCGAAACCGTGGATAGCATGCTTCCAGAATCGATTTGCTTATAGTGAGTGGCTTTATTTGCTTTCATATCATCTTATTTAGATGAACTGGGTAGCAATGGTCTCTTAGGTATATTATGGAAACCTGTGTCTAAATTTGTTTTGAGATTTGGGATAATGTGGAGCTGGAACTCTCTCCAAGATTTCTAGTTTTGCCCAGTAAGTTGATATACTGACTTAAAAGAGGAGAAAAGAATGAGACAAAGGTGACACTAGTTTTATACCTTGTTCAAAAAATAATGCAGCCGGCTTTGTGACTGATTGTTGATTCTGCACATTAGCTAGGTTCTTACTGGGGTGACCTGGACTGAACTGTGCCCGGGAACCTTTTCAAATCCACGGAGTTTCATCGTCTCTCTTACCACACTAACATCATCCCATCTTCCATCTTGAGCCATCATGTTGCACAGGAACACAAAATTTCCTGGATTTTCTGGTTCCATTCCCATCACCATCTTAGCCACCTCTTGCCCCAGCTTAAGATCATGATGAAGAGCAGAAGCGGCCATTAGAGATCCCCAAACAGGAGCAGTAGGCTTTGCAGGCATGGTGACAATGAACTCCAAGGCCTCCTTTAGCTTTCCAGCTCGACCTAGCACATCCACCATGGCGGCATAGTGATGCATGTCAGGCGTGATCCCATAGTCTTGCGTCATGCATTTAAAACAATCTAGGGCTTCCTCTATAAGACCTGCATGAGTGCACGCAATAAGCATACCCATGAAGGTTAGAGGGTTTGGAGTGACACCTTCCTGCATTCGCATCTCATCAAAAAGTCTAAAGCAATCTTTGCTACGACCATGTTTGGCATAGGCTGTTAGCATAGCAGTCCACACCGCTACATTCTTCTCCTTGACTCTTTTAAATTGTTTGGCTGCACATTCAATGGATCCAAGTTCACCATACATATGAAGTAGTGAAGTGGCGACAAACACATTAGACCGATCGAATCCACGCTTGAGTGCAAAGCAATGCATCTCCTTCCCATGCCGAAGCAATGTGAGAGAAGGCATTACTGTAGCAAGTGTAGAAGAATCTAAGCTTAATACTACTTCCCCCCAGTTACATTGTTGTTGCTGCATTAGCATGCAACGGAATGTTGCTAATGCTAGATAGTGCATATCATTGCGTACATAACCAGATATCATGGTGGTCCAAGTGATGCGATCTCGAATATCTGTCGAAATTCCTTGAAAGACTTTTTCAGCATAAGACAAACATGAGGATTCCAAATACATATGGATTAGAGCATTTTCTACAACGCAGCAACCATTTTTCATCTCCAACAACGTCTGTGTTGCAGTTTGCTGGTAGCATCCTACGGCTCGTTGTCTTATGATGTGTGCATGGACTGAACGACCGCTACGAAGAGTAGTGGCACCAAGATGTGCATGGGCTTGAAGTAAACTAGACATAGTAACAGAATCAGGAACTTCAGACATGTTAGAGAAATAAGATAGAGACAAGTGGGGTAGGCCATTTCGCACACATCCCCCCATAATGGTATTCCAAGTTGCAGTGCTTCTTTGAGGCATTTCTTTAAACAACATCACAGCATCTTCAAGGTGAGCACAACCACAATACATCGAAATGAGAGCATTAGCAACATAGACATCAACTTGGAAACCGAGACAAAGGACAAGGGTGTGGACCTGTTGCCCATGTCTCAGTGTAGTACTGGTTCTGCAAGCTGCTTTGAGAGCAATTGGGAAGGTGAAATGGTCGAGTTGATGAATATCTTCACGGTGCATTTGACATAGGGTCTGCAGAGCTTCACGGAAAGCTCCACGAGATACTTGGCTCCTCATTAACCCATTCATTATTGCAACTCTAAAGAATTTCTACTACCATTACTGTCATTGAGCAAAATTTTATAAAAAACAAGAAACTTTATTGTTGAACTCCAAAAACACCTTCTCTGACAATAACATATTCACATGAAGATTCAGGTAAATGTGGTGCAAAAACTACCTGCAATCTCCTCCTTGTTCTAAACCCACCATCAGAACCGTCAGCTTCGTCGTTCCTCGACAAAAACAACCTTGAATTCACACAATTAGACCAAGCTAAACCTAAAGCAGGACAAACCCTTCTTCCAGAAGTATTCAAACCCCCTAAATTCCCAACTCTCACACCGCCATTCACCCCCCCACCATCCACACAATCAACAACTTGATTAGTAACAACAACAGCTAAACTATACTTCTTTGCTTTCAACCGCAACACCCCAGAAATCTTAAAAAACAAACTAGACCTTCTCTTTAAGTCCCCAGGAGTGTTTTCAAACTCAGAACGAAATAGGTTAGCAATAGAATCAATTACAATAAGTTTCACAGGTGGGTTTTGAGAAGGTGGGTTTGTAATTAAACTATCAATTCTATCTAATAAACCAAGTAATTCTTCAGCAGATTGAACCCCACGAACCAAGATTTTATCACAAGGGTTTTGAGAAGAATGGGGATAAGAGGAACGAAAAGAATGAGAGAGTTGTTGGAGGCGGCGAAATGGGAAAGGGAACTCAGAGTGGATGTAAATAGATGATGAGTTTAAACCACCATCAGAGATGGGTAGTTGAGATGAGAGAAGAAGCTGTAGACATAGTTGGGTTTTTCCACAACCACTTTCTGAAACCAGCTCTGTAATGGAGTTACAAGGGATTCCACCAGAGAGGACGCGATCTAGGATTGGACAACCGAGAGTGCATTTTTGGGTACGATGATTCAGAAGATTTTCTGGGTTCATCTCAGAAAGGTTTAATTGAGGGCGGCAGAATTTTCATTTTGTTTGCAGTTTTATCCACTCGCAAGTCTGAAAAACACAGACGGTAAGATACCAGAGCGGGCAACAGATGACCCAGCAGGTAGCAGCAAAGACTTGGGTCACGTGACCGCTGGGTCATCTGTTGACCGCCGACGCTATAAAACAGCTAAAAAATTTCTTTTACACAAAAATACGTAATATCTATAGAGTTTTTGTGGACAAACTTACAATTCTATATAGTCTTTTATTTCTACGAAAATATTACTATCATATTTTCTTTTTAATTTAAATTAAAAAATTAATAATAATATTTTTTTAAAAATAGAGGAAATATTGTCTACTCTCGATTCATATTTTTGTAACTCTCCTCATCACATCGTTCTTCTAATTCTTCTTCATGACACTATATAATTTTTGAAAGAAAAACATTAGGAAGAGAGATCTCCGCAAATGTTAAAAATGCCAGAGGTGATCATTATCACAAATTTAAATGTAACTAGGAAAACCACCGACGGTCAACAACAAATTGAATAAATTTATGATAATGATCTCGCTCAAACGTTCCTAGTGTGCAGTATATTTCTGTAATTGCTGAATCACAAAACCGAATATGGATATTACGGCCCACAGCAGCATTATGCCACCAAAATGTATTTAAGGATACACAAGCTTTGGCCAGAAGGCCCAGAACCATACGTAGTTTGGTGTTCTTACAAAATTAGGGGTTGGCATATAGACCAGCAGTTGGCCGCCACTGTACAGTCAACTGCTGGTCTAGATACTAGCTCTCTAAAACTGAAAACCAAACCAAAATTTTGGTCAAAACCTTAACTATTGAGATACAAATTATCTGATATTCAAATTCAAATGTCAAACAACCAAAATGCCTCGATTCACCTTAAACTTCAAATACACCACGCTCTCTTTTAAACCTTATCGTTAATCCCGTATATCCACTAAAAGGTACCCTCTTCTTTTTTTCCATGGTTTAGGGATGAATGCCATACACCGAAAATGGGGCATATTGTTACAAAGATTCTACGATATTGAGTTGGGTAGTATACTGTTAGATGGAGTGGAAATCCAAGAATTTAAGATAGACTGGTTGCGGCAACAAATGGGAGTAGTAAGTCAAGAACCTGTACTTTTTAGTGACACAATCAAAGTAAAAAGCGATATTTTATAAAAAGATCGTGTGTTTTTAGTTATATTAAGGTTTAGATTGTAAAACATATGGTTGATGCATTTGGGTTGTAAACTCGCTGTAAGTTAACTATTAGTTAACATTTTAAATATTATCAAAAGCTACTAAAATTTAACTATTATTATACAAATTAGTTAGAAAATGGGAATGGTAAGTTAAACCCGGTCATTTTTCTAACTAGGTTAAGATGTTATGTCCTCTAAATATTTGATAATGGTGTTTTTGCAAAAAATTACACGGTCAATGATGAATCAATAACCCAAATACATCAAAGGCATGTTCTATAACCATGCCCTAATATGACAAAAAACATATGCAACCCTTTTACGAAATATCTCAAACAAATATTGCGTATGGAAAACAAAATATAACATCCGAAGGCGAGATTATTGCAGCCACTAATACATCCAATGCCACAAGTTCATATCAGCATTGCCGAATGGATACGATATTTTAGTTGGGGAGAAAGGGATTCAACTATCTGGTGGCCAAAAACGACGTATTGCCATCTGAAAAATCCTAAGATCATTTTACTCGACGAGGCAACAAGTGCACTAGATGCAGAACATATAGTACAAGAAGCATTTGAAAGAGTAATGCAAAATAGAACAACTATGGAAAAATGGGTCTATTGCCCAAGATTCCCTAAAATATGCTTTTAGTGGACTTGTAAAAATTAGAGATGGGTGAAATGAACACAAAAGAAATTAGACAATTATGTCACTAATATTTAAATTTATTTCCTTTTTATCATTTCTTTCTCCAATTTAAAAACAAATCACAAAAACACTCATAACTTTCAAAATATATATCCGATTTTAATAAAACTTATATTTTTGGAAAGGATTTTAAATTCTCTTCAAAACAAGATCCATTGTTAATAGTAAATTCGAAAATTCTTTTTTTTCGAAAGAAAATAGCTAGGATGAAACTGGTTGCATCCTGAATTAAAGTAAAATAGAAAAATTTATTCAAGAAATAGCTTGGATGAAACTGGATGCATCCTGTTTTAAAACTAAGAAAATAAAAATATTCGAATAATAGCTAGGATGAAACTGGTTGCATTCTGGTTTAAAATAAAATTGAAAAAATATATTCGAAAATAGCAATGATGAATCTGGTTGCATCCTAACTTGAATTTGTTTTCATCTATGTTTATACTAGTATGAAACTAATATCATCATGCTCAAAACACTCTAAAAAAATTGGTACATGGCTCAAAAGTGCTTGAGAAGCAGAAAATAAGCTAAAAATAATAAAACAGGAAATCTGCAACGTTTTTTTGGTGCTATAAATTAACTGTTGCAATAAAGCTGAAGATAAATGTTGCTGATTGGTTGAAGAAACCGTTGCAGCTGAAGATAAACGTTGCAAATATGAAGAACAACGTTGCTGATGGGTTAAAGAAACTGTTTCCTTTTCTCTGTTCTTCCCGTCTTCTTCAGCAGCAACAACAAAAAAAAATTCTAAATTGGTTTTTTCCGTTCTCTTTAGCTTCCTGAGCTCGACCCAACCTTCCTAGCCTCTTTTGGTTACATTATGTTGCTTTGAAATGCAAGTTTGTACAAAGAGAAAAAGTATTTAGGTAACAAAGCTCTTATTGTTGTAATCTTCCTGTGTGAAACCACCAATGCCAAGTGTTGAAAATCACAACATCGACTTCTTTCCACGGATCGCCACGACTAATGGTGTCAATCTTTAAAACCCATTCTGAGTTTTCAACAACCAAATCAACAAGGTACATATTTCTATTATAAAGTAGAGAAATGTTGTACTCCTGGCAATATTCCATAAAAAATGTCTTAGTCTCTTATCATATAATTTACCCTGAATTTTAGTTGTTCTTTGAGTTTAAGAAGGGTATATTAGTCAACTATCCAAAAAATTAGTATCACTTTTGGGGTGAGATATCCATTTTTGGATATTTAAAGAATATCTTTAAAGTTGTTAGGTATTAGAACAATATCTTAGTTTAGTTGCTTTATAGACCCATAAAAATAGATCTAAGGGTTATTAAGCCAATAAACTAAACAACTATTGTCGTTGCTCAGCGTCTTTCTAGGATTGAAGGGGTTGATACAATTGCAGTAGTAAAAAATGTTATGATCATTGAACAAGGAAGACACGACGCTCTTATGAAAATAGAAAATGGTGTATACGAATCGATGCTCGACTTGAGTACTTCTTGAACGACAACATAATCATGTTATAAGCTAGGAAATACGGAAGAAAAAAGAAAACAACAACAAATGTATATCGACTTTTTTCTCTCTTTTAATCCATGGAGATGGGTTGTACCTTTTATCCTACAGATTCTCGTATATGTGCTAGTTAAATTTGAAGATCCCCTCTCTTTCTTTGTTGTTAAATAGCAGGGAAGAGGAATTCTGTCGAGAGTGAGTTAACTAAAGTCTTTGTTGGGATATATGTTTTAAAAGAATTTTCTTTCACATTTATATCAATATATAACTTCTAGTCTAGTGGTAAAGGATTTTGGGCCTTGTAAGGTAGGTCACAAGATCAAACCCCCTCCCCTACTGATTGGGTGTGTATGTGCACGTACCCGTACGTGTATAACATTAGTCCGGGAGCGGGGCCTTGGGAGTCTTGGGAGGTCTCTTGAATTTTAAAAATAATTTTTGCTCATTTGAAAAGATCTTTTGAAAACGTTTTACTACCCTTAATTAGTTTTTAATCGCACTAATTATGGTTAATTGTTTTGTCCGTTTTTTGACTGTTTTTATGGTAGAAATCAATTCTCCATTAATAGCGAAAAATTCTCAATTAATTCGTTTTTAATTTTTTGGGCAATAAAACAGATTTTGAAAAACAAAAAAATATATACAAGTTTTTTCTGTGAATCAAGAGACTAGGGTTTCTGAGCAAGATTAGAAAGAGTGAAAGTGTTCAATCTCTCATTGTGTGCGTGAGAGATTGAAAAGAGTTTTCTCGGTTGTTTTATCCTGGGGACGTTATGACGAAGAAAGAACTGCTTGCACAAAACTCAAGGCAGATCCAACAAACGTCTTAAAGAGAGCGACCTAGTCGTGACTCAGCCTTCATCCTTTTTTTGTTTAATCTTTGTTTTGCAGGTGTGAAATCAGCAATTTTTCCAACAGTCTTAATGTCCCTATTACTTCTCCTAAATCAAATAGGTTTTACTTTTACCGAGACTTTGAATAATCATCTATACTAAACATTGCCAAAATTTTGATTGCTCCAAGTAAAATGTCGACAGTATTGCTGAGAAATCATGTTAAAATAAATAAAATACCTTGATGAAATGGTGGCTACGAAAACTACTATGTCTATTACTTCCTCCATTAAATTACTCGTCCGATTTGAATAAGTTAAGATTTTAAGAAAACAACATAGATTATAAAACTACCCACATTAAATACTAAGTTATTACTATAATTAAAGTTAAAAAAAAAGAATGAAGATAAACATGAAATATATTAAATAGATTTATTTTTTATTTCTGAAAATATAATTTAATTTTTAAATTTATTTATATATCTTTTGTTTTTATAATTATAAAAAATTAAGGATATATTTGATAATTTAATGAAAAAATATGACTATAAACATAAGCTGACAATTATTTTAAGACATACGAAAATAGAATAGAGGACTAATAAAAAAAGACGGAGGCAGTATATAACAATGGGATAGTGTTTGTTAACCAGCATATATAAGATCATCTCTAAGGTTTTAGCTTCTAGATTAAAGACGATGATGAACAAGTTAATTTCTCCAGTCCAATATGCTTATGTTGAAGGGAGACAAATTATAGATGGTACTCTAATTTCTAATGAACTAGTGGATCCTAGATTATCTTTTGGTAAGCCTGGAGCCATTTGTAAAGAGGATTTAGAGAAAACATTTGATAGGGTCAGTCGGGAATATTTGGAAATGGTAATGCAGAAAATGGGATTCAGCTCAAGATGGTGCAAGTGTGTCAAGTTTTGTTACTCAACGATTTCTTTTTCTGTTTTGATCAATAGTTCTTTTTCTGTTTTGTTACTATGTATATTGTATATAGTTCTTCTTTTGGGTATTTCAGAAACTCAAGGGGTGTAAGGAAAGGAGACCCTATTTTTCCTCTCCTTTTTAATCTGGCTATGGAAGGTTTTTCTAGAGAGTTGGATGGAGCAACTAACATGAATATGTTCAGTGGTTTCTTTTCTACTTATAATGGGACCGTGGTAAATCATTTGCATTATGCGGACGATACCATATTTTTCCTTGATAATAGCAGAGAAAAGTTGCACAATCTTTTTTTCGTGCTTAACTATTTGAATTGCAGGTCTCAAAATTAACACCACTAAGACCAGGCTAATTCTGATTGGAAATGTACCTGAATTAAGCTCTTAGGATGTGGAGTTAGGATGTGCCACTGATGTCATTCCTTTCATTTACCTTGAAATGCCATTAGGAGCTAAGTAAAGAATGAGAGATACTATACCCCCCACAGTGAAGATGTGTCAAGAATAGAACTGCTCATTATGATTTGTATAAGCACAATACAAATCACCCACTCAAAAACAAGCTCAACAGCAAGATGAAGGAAGGAAATAGACAAGCAAAGTGCATATCAAAGCAAGAAGAGGGAAAAAAAACTAGGGATAGTAGCCTGCTTGGGGATGAATTGAAATGAAGAATTAGAGTTCTTTTTATAGGCAAATAGAGAAGAGAGAAATCATCCCAACAATAAAAGCAAATGTCGACATAATGTTGTAAATAAAAAATATTTTCCGCCGGGTCAGGGGGGGGGGGGGGGGGGGGGGGGGGGGGGGGGGGGGGGGGGGGGG
>JAJJMC010025898.1:43473-59536 GCA_023531435.1 Papaver californicum
CCCCCATTAAGACAAGATTTATTTTTGAAATTCAAATTTATTTAGAAAATATTTCTAAAGAATTTTGTCCAAAAAGATAAGTCTTGGTTGACCCGAGCGCGACCAGACGAACGACGTGCGTGCTTCGGTGCGAAGCACCGCGCGTTTGTGAAATGTGTGGTTGCACCAACTAGCCCATTGCCTAAGTCCTCTCCCCTCACACAAATGTGTGTTGACCCAAAGGGCCACTCTAAGATGCAATTTTCTTAGTAATATGGAGAGGCAACATCTTTAGTTTCTCCTGTGTGAGACTAAAGGTTTCATTCACAAATAGTGAAAATGAGTTAGTGTCCTTAGTGACCCCTTGGTCCTAAGATCCATCCACATCAAGACCAAAATTAAAACATAATTAAAATCATTTTCTCTAATAATCCCCTACATGAATGAAAAATGGATAAAATTCATAAATCAGAAAGCGAGAAATACCACTATAGGAAAGAGGTATCCATAAGGTCTTGAACCTTTTCTTAATGAGAAATTACCGGAACTACTTGATGGAAAGTGAACGCGATGTCTTGAACTGCCTCCGTTTGGTGTAGTTCATCAACTTCCACGCGTGATATCTCTTTAGGTGGTGTCAAGTTCGTGTCATTGTTTCCATTTTGGCTCTAGACTTATCCCGTTTCCCAGAATGCTCTAGATAATCATCTCCATTCTCATAGGAAGCGGCCCACTTCCTCATTCAGATAGGCGAGTTCCATCAAGAGTGTTTACTGCTACACCCCACTTCAATCTTAAATTGAAACTATAGAACTCAATAAAACTTATTTAAAAGTCATCCTGCACATGCAGTCACACTATCACGTCTACGCCATAGGAAAGGGACAGAATAAAATTCTCTGATAGTGTTTCCTTTAACCCACCACAAATTAGTTTTCTCATTCAAAACCTTGATCTTGGGATCTCCAGCAAGGTTGAGTATCCTTCATGGTAAGTTTATTTAATGAGCTTAAGCCTCATCCTCTTGATGCATTACTAACTATCTCCTTGGACAAACCTTTTGTGGTCCGCGATATTCTCTTTATACCTCACACAGTCAAAAGAAATAACGCCAATTGAGATTAATTGTTTCAAGGAATTATGTCTTCTACGAATGTGTATAGACTTCCGACTATAGTTGATGTTTTTAGCCTTAGCTATTGCAGCTTGACTATCACAATGTATAGATATATAGCTGGCACAGGCCTATGCCAGAGAGGAATGTGTTCAAAAAAGCATCTTAGTCAAGCGGCTTCCTCTCCTGCTTTATCTAACGCAATAAACTCTGATTCCATAGTGGATCGAGCTATACATGTCTTTTTGGAACTCTTCCAAGAAACATACCCCCCGACTAGAATGAAAACATATCCACTCGTAGACTTAGTCTCCTCTGGGTCTGATATCCAGTTTGCATCACAAAATCCCTCAAGGAAGGCAGGTTACCTATCATAATTCAAACAAAAGGTCAAAGTGTACTTCAAGTACCTCAACACTCTAATGAGTGCATCCCAATGCTCCTGCCCTGGATTACAGGTATACTTACTCAACCTAGTCACAACATAAGCAATGTCTGGTCTCGTACAGTTCATCAAATACATCAGACTTCCTATAACATGTGAGTATTCAAGTTATGAAACTCCATTACCCTTATTCTTCTTGAGTCTACAACAAGGATCATACGGAGTATAAACAGGTTTACAATCAAACTGATTATAATTTCTAAGCACAGATTCAACATAATGAGATTGACTAAGACTATATCTATTAGAATTTCTTCTAATCTTCATCCCTATGATAACATCAGCGGAGCCTAAGTCTTTCATGTCAAAGTTCTCATTAAGAGTGTTCTTAGTGGAATTAATTACATCCATGTTTGCACCAAGTATAAGCATATCATCAACATACAAGCATACAATCACAAAAGCATCATTCACAAATTTAGTATACACACACTTGTCAGATTCATTGATTTTAAAACCACTAGAAATCATTACATGATCAAATTTTTCATGCCACTGTTTAGGTGCTTGTTCCAAACCATACAAATATTTTTTCAGTTTACAAACTTTGTTTTCACAACCTTTCACTACAAAGCCCTTAGGTTGCTTCATGTAAATTTCTTCATCTAATTCACCATTTAGAAAAGTTGTCTTTACATCCATTTGATGTATCTCTAAGTTATGAATGGAAGTTATAGCAATTAACATCCTAATGGAAGTAATTCTCGTAACAGGTGAATATGTATCAAAGAAATATACACCTTCTTTCTGCTTGTAGCCTTTAGCTACTAACCTAGTTTTGTATTTTTTCACAGTTCCATCTACCTTACGTTTCCTTTTGAAGATCCATTTACAACCTATGGCCTTACACCCTGGAGGTAAATCTACAATCTCCCATGTACCGTTCTGAATGATGGAATCCATTTCACTAATGACAGATTCTTTCCACCAAGGAGCTTCAGAAGAAGTCATGGCTTCTCTATAAATCTGTGGGTCAGACTCAGCTAGGCATGTTATATAGTCAGAGCCATAAGACTTTTCAGTTCTAACCTTTTTATTTCTCCTAGGCTCAAATTCTACTACATCTTTCTCTAAAGGTAATGTCTGACTGGTCGAATGGACATCTAGGGGATCAACACATAACATGCGAGAATCAAATTTCAATGGAAATACATTTTCAAAGAACACATCATCTCTAGATTCCATAATCATATTCACACCAATTTCAGAAATTTCAGAACTTACACCATAAATCTATAAGCAGTAGTATTCTCAGGATACCCTATGATGACACACTCAACATTTTTGGGTCTTATCTTAGTTTTCTTAGGAGGAGGAATGACAACCTTATCCAAACACCCCCACACTTTGAAGTATACATAAGAAGGTTGTCTACCTTTCCATAGTTCATATGGAGTTTTATCTGATCCTTTAAAGGGTACTCTACTCAGGATATAACAATCAAAGAGAACGACCTCCCCCACAAGCTCGCTGGTAATTCTGAACTAATCAACATGACATTTATCATCTCCTTAAGGGTTCGGTTCTTCCGTTCAGCCACACCATTTGATTGTGGTGAATAAGGAGGAGTGGTCTCATGAATAATGCTATTTTGTGAGAAAATTCTCATATAAGAATTTCATACTCACCACCACGGTCAGACCTAACTCTTTTAATGGTAACACTAGTTTTTTTTCAACTTCAATTTTATATATCTTAAAAGCTTCTAAGTCATCATCCTTACCCCTAAGCAAGTATACCTGACAGTACCTCGTACAGTCATCTATGAAAGTTATAAACCATTTTTTACCACCTCTAGTTTGAGTTGATTTCATGTCAACTAGGTCTGAATGAATTAATTCTAAGGGTTTAGAATTTCTCTGAACATTTTTTATAAAAGGTTTTTTAGCATATTTTGATTCTACACTGATTTCACATTTATGTTCATTATCCAAACTAAATTTTGGTATGCAGCCTACGCTGGCCAGTTTATGCATTGACTTATAATTTACATGTCCAAGTTTACCATGCCAAACATTTAATGACATACAAACATAAGCAGAAGAACCAATTTTATTCATTTCATCAGAGGTTACATTAATTTTATAGAGAACCTCAGTCTTATAACCCTTACCCACATAATCCTTACCCTTAGTGATAACAAGTTTGCCAGATTCAATTACAACTTTGAAACCCTTATCATCTAAAATACCACAAGAAAAAAGATTTTTGTAGATGTCCGGAACATGAAGAAATTCATTCATTATGAGAGTCTTGCCAGAAGTGAGCTTTATCCCAACTTTTTATTTTCCTGCAACCTGTGCTGCAGATGAGTTACCCATGTAGAGTTTCTCCCCTTTCCCTACCTTCTGATAGGAGGTGAAGATATCTCTGTTTCCACAGAAATACTTGGTAGAACCAGAGTCTACCCACCAGTCTCTCATATTGGTTAACAAATTTACTTCAGACACCGTACCAGAAAACTCATTCCTGTTGTTTTCAACCGAATTAACATTGT
Organism: Papaver californicum; assembly: GCA_023531435.1. NCBI lineage: Eukaryota > Viridiplantae > Streptophyta > Magnoliopsida > Ranunculales > Papaveraceae > Papaver > Papaver californicum. The sequence goes on from JAJJMC010025898.1 coordinate 47,509, forward strand.
TTTTCTTAAAGTCCTCATGTTTTCTACAGTGAATTTCCATATGGCCAGGAGTTCCACTAACATAACAAGCACCCTTAGTTTTACCAATGCCAGATTTGGGTTTCTGAAACATACCTTTCTTGTGAGGACTAGGCTTAGGGTTGCGTTTGCTGCTCTCACCCTTTTCAGCATTGGAAGACTTGTGTTCAATTACATGAGCCTTGTTGGACATGTCCCTTACAGAAGATACATTCTTGTCTTTGGAGCATATCAATTCTTCCACTTGAATATTCTTACCCAAATCAACCATACAGACTTCACCAGTTTCATGTCTCAATCTACGTTTGTATTCTAACCATAAAAAAAGTAATTTCTCAATCACAGCAAACACTTGAAAAGTTTCACCAATCACCATGCCTTCAGCAAGAATTTCATTGATGATACGCTGAAGTTCAAGGAATTGATCAACCACAGATTTGTCATTCGAAATTTTGTATTCCAAGAACCTAGCTACCAAGAATTTCTTACTTCCACCAGTTTCTGCTTGGTATTTTGCCGAATCCCATAAATCAAACGCAGTAAGATTCTCATATGCTTTATAAAAGTCATACAGTGCATCCTCTAAACAATTCAGAATATGATTTTTAGCCATATAATTCTGATTAACCCAATTGTTCAAATCCCTTTCATTTCCAGCATCATTCAAACTCTCATCAAAAGGTTTTAGGAAAACTCAAAAAAAATATCTTTGATTGTCATCTTTTGAAATCCTTCCCACTGAATTTTTCTGGTATGTCAACATCATTTTTTCCCATTGTTACAGAAGAAGTACTATTGTTTTAAGATTGTTATGTATGCAACAACAAAGTACTTGAAACAAATGATGTCAACGTTAAATAAAAATCTCTGAATTGAAACACTGATTTGCACACAAGGACAGAGCCACCTGCTCAGCATATTATCCTTAACATAATAGTCCGCGAGTACTCCAAGAATGAGATATGCTATACCCCCACAACGGAGATGTGTCCAGGATAGAACTGCCCGTTATGATTTGTATAAGCACAATACAAATCACCCACTCAAACGAAGTCAACAACAAGATGAAGGAAGGAAACAAACAAGCGAAGCGCATATCAAAGCAAAGCAAGAAGAGGGGGAAAAAGCTAGGGATAACAGCCTGTTCTGGGATGGATTGAAATGAAGAATTAGAGTTCTTTTTATACGCAAATGGAGAAGAGAGAAATCAAGCAATAAAAGCAAATGTCGACATAATGTTGTAAATAAAAATATTATCCGACGGGTCAGACGCCCCCCCCCATTAAGAAAAGATTTATTTTTGAAATTCAAATTTATTTAGAAAATATTTCAAAATAATTTTGTCCAAAAAGTTAAGTCTTTGTTGACCCGAGTCCGAACCCGACCGGACGGACATTGTGCGCGCGTGTATGGTTGCACCAACTAGCTCATTGCCTAAGTCATCTCCCCTCACACAAAAGTGTGTTGACCCAAAGGGCCTCTCTAAGATGTAATTTTCTTAGTAATATGGAGGGACAACATCTTTAGTTTCTCTTACGTAAGACTAAAGGTTTCGTTCACAAATAGTGAAAATGAGCTTGTGTCCTTAGTGATTCCTTGGTCCTAAGATCCATTCACAACAAGACTAAAATTAAAACATAATTAAATTCATTTTCTCCAACAGTTGTTACCTCTAATTGGTTTCCAGATAAAGTTGTTTCTCCTTTTGTATCTCATGTTGGAAAGCCATAACTGAAACTAATTACTTGGTTAACAACAACTCTATTCTTACTGTGCATATTAATGGTGCTCACATTTCTTTCTGGCATGACAAGCGGGTGGACCATCATTTTCGAACATATACAGATTAGCTAGAAATAAAGACTTATCTGTAGCTAATCACATTACTATTGATGGAAGTTGGCACTTTGATCTGAAAAGAAGGATGAATAATGGTGAAGCTAATCAGTTTGCATTATTCATGCAAGTTATTGGAGATGTTCCTCCTGTTCTAGACAGTTTTCAAGACACTAGAAGATGGTCTCTAAGTCCCGATGCCGTTTTTTCGGTTAAAACTATGTATTCAAAGTTGAATGAAGCGGTAGGAGTTGGTAACTTTCTGTACTCTTTTATTTGGAATTCCAGCATTCCTCAAAGGTAAATTTTTTCATTTGGTGTGCGTTCCATGGTAAATTGAACACTGCTGATTTGTTAGCCAGAAAAGGGATTAATTGTAACGAGTGGTGCATTCTCCGTGGTAACTGTATTGAGACCGCAGATCATATTTTGTTACATTGCAGAGTTGCTAACAGAGTATGGGTGATGCTCACTCCTTCCAGATGGGCATGGTCTTTTCCTAAGACTATGTTTGATCTTGCTCATTGTTGGAACATGAATTATCCATCTAATACAGGCAAGAAAATTTAGCATCTTATCCCTGCGGCTGTAACTCGGGTCCTTTGGAACGAGAGAAATGTGCGTATCTTTGAAGAAAAGCACCCCTTCAAAACTGATATGGATTTAAGCACTACTGCAAGATCTCTTGTGATTACTTGGGCTGCTCCATCTGTAAATAGAGTGCATTTGAATTTTTCTAGCGCGGTGCAGAATTGGGATACTTAGTTTGCTTAATTGAAATTTTTAATTTTTATTTTTCTTTAAACTACCTCCGGTAGTTCTTGCACATTCTCCTTTATCTAATATATTTCTCTCTTTTAATCAAAAAAATGTTAGAAATTACTAGCAGTAAGAATAGTAGTTCAAAATCGCAAAGGTGATTACCAGTAATAAAAGTATGTTTCTAGGAACTTCGTCCTCTTACTATTTTGCGCTTTCTGCCTCCTCCCATTTTACCTGACTCCATCATTTTAGTTTTTTCTTCTCCCAATTCTTTCAGCGAAATCAAGGTGTTCCTGTGTGGGAATGCTTTATCAAGTGTATGCTTGAAAACTGCACGGAATTTCGAGGTTGAAGTTTTTGGGTCATTTATAAAGAGAAAGTTGGAACTGTAGCTTAAAATTCCGCCGCTCTTCGTAAAGGCTAATAGTTGTGTTTTTTAGTCCACCCAAATGACTGCAGCCTAAAAGACTGTACTCTTGTTGATTATCGTTCTTCTTTTTATTATATAGACATATGTCATAACAATTTTGTGCGTTATATTCCGATGATCTCGAACCACTAGCATAGAACAAATGCCCACCTAACACTCCTGTTGTATCACCAATCGAATCACGGTAACGGTAACCTTCTGGTAGTAATGAAATTTCTTCACGAACATTTTCGGCAGCCAAATCAAACTCCAGTGACACCCCTGATATAGGGTGCCCCCAACAAATAACGCCATTCACAAACACACCTGGTTCCCTGTAACTATAGGCGGTAGAATATCTAGAATTAAACTTTCCAAGATTTCTCCACCCATTGTGGCTGCCAAGAGTATATACCTCGACCTGTATAGAGTTGTATGACTTATATGCTGGATGCAATAATCAAAAATAAGAGAAAAATTAAATAAACAAAAGTTTTATTACTTAGCTCCTTTTTAATCGAAGTGATCGATTTGACGAAACGGATGAGCTCCCCAAATCTTCGCAACAACAACATGGAAAACTTTGGAAAAACAGAGTGAGTCACGTGTTCAACACGCTGTCCTTAAGACATTAGGCCCCGGCTACACTCAGTGATGCTATAGCCTCCACAGGACGGATGCCTCCAGAATAAAACACGCTAATACACCTACTACTAGCACTCGTAGTAGATGCTCAACTTGAGCTTGACAACTCCGAAAAAACTCTCAAGGAAAATCGCGAAAGCTTAAGAAAAATGATAGAAAAATATTTTTCTTTTGGTCTCTCTAAAAATATAAAGAAACCCATTTTCCTTGGATTAATTCAATAGGTTGATAAAAGCTTGTTTATATAATAACCTAGTACAACTTAAGAAGAGGGATCTCCCCGATGTGGGACTAATAATTTTATATAGTCTCTTAAAACAGCTTAAGATTGGAAACTCTCCAATGTGGGACTAATAAGTTTGTCATTCACAAAAGAAAGCAAGAATTTATTTATTTTCTTAAAACCTTAAAATTCATATTAGATATATATATATATATTGTTTTCCAACAATCTCCCACATGAATGAAAAACCTCAGTAAAATATGAAAAACATAAATAGATCTTGGTAAATCATTACCCCAATTCCACGACCCGATCGAACTGACTGAACAGATAGCCAAACCGTGTGTATTGAAATCATACTAGCCATTCCAACGTCCTCTCCCTCACACAAAAGTGTGTTGACCCCAAGGTCATACTATTGATTGCATAAATCATAATAGTATAGAGAGTTTTCATCTTTAGTTTCTCATAGTGGGACTAAAGGTTCCGTTTACCAAAGTGAAAATGAGCCAGTGATCCCTTAGTGACCCTTGGGTCCTAAGCATCAGTAATACCAAGACCATAAAAAAACATAAACTCATTTTCTCAAAATGAATTAAATCTCGATAAAAAATGAAAATCTCATAAAACGTAGGAAATATCATTTTAGGCAGAGGTGTCCATGAGCTCTTGAACCTTTGCTTAGCGAGAGATTACCAGAACTACTGCTAGAGACAGTGAACGCGATGTCTTGAACTGCTAGCGTTTGGTGTAATTCGCGATAACCACCACGCATGATATCTCCAAGGTTTCTGCCAAGCTTGTGCGGTTGTGCTCATTATGGCCCTGAGCAAATATCCCATTTCTCAGAATGCTCTAGAGAATCAGCTACATTCTCATAGGAAGCGGCCCACTTCCACATTTAGATAGGTGAGTTCTATCAAGAGTGTTTACTGCTACACCCCACTTCAATCTTAAATTGAAACTATAGAACTCATTAAGACTTATTAAAAGTCATCATTCACATGCATTCACACTATCACGTCTACAACATAGGGAAGGGACAGAGAATAAAATTCTCTGATAGTGTTTCCTTTAACCCACCATAAATTAGTTGTCTCATTCAAAACCTTGATCTTGGGATCTCCAGTCAACAAGGTTGAGTATCCTTTATGGTAAGTTTGTTTATTGAGCTTATGCCTCATCCCCCTCGATGTAATAACAAACTATCTCTCTAGATTATCATTTCGTCAAAGGATCCACTAATTTTTCTCTTGACTTCACTAAGTCTACAAAAATCACTTCATTAGAGAGTAGTTGTCTTACCGAATTAGCCTTCTCCGAGTTTTTCTAGACTTTTCCAATTGCTCATTTACTTTAGAATTACATAGTCAATTGAGTTTCAGCAATGGTGCCACAGGCTTCGGTCACAGAGGAATGCCTTAAAAAAAGGATTTATCCATTCAACTTCCTCCCATGCTTTAAATTAAGCGAGCGAACTCTGATTTCATCTCAGTCGAGTTCCTCATGTTTGTTGGAATATTTCCAACTACTTATACAACTTAAAAGGGGGCACATATAGGCTAAGACTCTCCAAAGCCTGAAATCACAACATCTCTTAAGGTCAGTCCAATATGTATCATGCACATACATAATTTTAAATGTACCTCAAGTATTACAAATTTCTGATCAGATCATCCCACTAATTCTTCTGGGGTCACAAATTTATTTGTACACCGAATGCACTGCACATTTACAACGCACATTAAACGTATTGAGTTTGACAAAGACCATTTCCGTTAGAATTTCTTCTGGTTCCAATGATCCTTTAAATCATGCTTGTCTACAACAACTTAGTCTTTCAATCAAATCGTAAAAGTCACATGTTTTCTAGGTGGTTGTAAAGCATATAAAGGCATATACAAGATACATGTACTAAATACTAGTACGGTCATTATATTTTCCTCAAAAGGTTAGTGCCATATATATCACATATTTGAAATTAAATATGTACCTCAAGCATCCCAATTCTCTTGTCCTTTGATTAAAATGAAAAAAATGCACACTTATTTACAACACACATTAAACACGTTTGACAGAAACTATATCATCAAAATTTGATTTTGATTTTTTTTTATCCTTTAGACCACTTCAACAACATATTAGTTTCATGTCAAACTTTAAACAACAAAAATTTGTTAGTGGTTGTAAAACACATAATAAAGGCATGCTAAACATATGCACCTTCAATTGATTTAGTGTAAATACACTTATCAAATTCATTAGTGTCACATCACTAGTATTCATCATTATCACATAACAATATTGCTAGATTATTGACTTACAACTTGGTTCAAGTCAAGTATATAAAGGTGCAATCAGTTTGTACCTTTACCCCCTAGCGCTAACCAAACCCTTAAGGTTTGTACACCTTTGACTAACCGTTTAAGTATACCGCCTTAACATCCATCTAATGTAGCATACTAATAATAATGACAAACAATGCCTGACGTGGTAATTTTAGTGTCATGTGAGTATGTTCCAAGAGATCACTACTTTATTCTCTAACAAGAATTTCATAAAGTCAAGTCTTTGTCTAACTTATTTTATCTCATGTGAGAACCCGACCTCAGAAAATTGTTGTCGAGAACTCAACATCCTCAGCAATAAATTTTATTTTATTCAAATGTTGTTAACTTCAGAACTTACAAGTTATCATACTACAGTTATGGTGATTATATGCAATAATTTGCCAAAGAAGCCGACTTTTTCATTTTCACCTTAGACCCCCACAAATGAGGTCTACAGGGTAGGACACATATAATTCTAGGGTCTTTTATAAATCTGCTTGAGAAATCAAACAAATACTTGATTCCATCTTATACCCCCACAATTGAGGCATAAGGTTCCCCCCTCACAGTTATCGGGATTTATCTATATAAGAAACTACAATTATGTGTCCTTTAGGTTGCACCTAACTAAGACACACCACAAAATCATATTATGGTACTCTATACCAACATTGTAATTTAACATGTTCATGTCTTCATTCTCAATTCATTGACGATTTTCTATTTTATCTACTATTGTCTTGTTTTATTACGCTAACACTCAAAGCATCACAAGACCATACTTCCAAGTTTAACATTTCATCGTAACTTAGGTAGATAACATTTGGCACTAGTTTTTACATCGCAATGCACATATTGAGAATGATATCATAATTTGATTAATGTCCATACCTGACAGCCTTGCACATCATTTACCTATTTCTTCAACTGTTTTAATAGTTGAGTTGTTCATGAAAATGCTTTTGATCTTTCCCATTCTTGGTAGAAGACAAAACATGCCTTTTATGGAGCACACGTTCCAGCACTTCAGGTATTTACCAACCAATTCTTTTTATCTTCTCCACTGAAAAGTAAAATTACTTAACACAGTAAGAATGTCAATTTTTCCATTCAAATTTGAATATACAATTCTCTATTCCGAGGAAATAAACATACAACTAAAAAACCAAAGTTATCACAGATTAACACTTAATGTATCATTCAATTTCAAATGATAAACTTCTGAGCAACTAGGATTAAAAAATTGGTTGATACTCTCGTTCGACATAGGTAATACCAAATTATCAAAATATTACAAGTGCTTATTTTATCAAAATATTTATTACCAACATATAGTTATCAAGTTACTTAAATCTCTCTTCACATAAGACTATCACTATCATCAGTAAGTAATAAAACTTGGTAATAAAACCCCCAAACAATTTTTGTAACACCCGCAATTTTTGCATGAAGCTTACTCAAGGAGGCGTCATGGCCTGGGTTGAAGCTTCATCCTAAGCTTATAAAGCTTACCCAGATGTGCATTAGGGTGTGGATGCCTTGACCTCGAATTATAGTGTTAAGGCCATATTACGCATGATGCGTATTCGAGGAGGCATCATAGTGCTAAGGCATTATAGTGCTAAGGAACTATTATGCCGTGATGCAAGATCCAATGCATCACCAAGCCGAAGTTGCATAAGTTGGAGCATTATAGTGCTAAGGCACTATTATGCCGTGATGCATGATTCAATCCATCAACGAGTCTAAGTTGCGTAAGTGAAAGCATCATAGTGCAAATGCACTATTATGCCGTGATACATGATCCAATGCATCACCAAGTCGAAGTTGTATAAGTTGGAGCATTATAGTGCTAAGGCACTATTATGCCGTGATGCATGACCTAATGCATCACCGAGCCGAAGCCGCGTAAGTGAGAGCGTCATAGTGCGAAGGCACTATTATGCCGTGATGTATGATTCAATGCATCACCGAGCCAATGTCGCTATTCGATGAACGCATCATAGTGCTAAGGCACTATTATGCCGTGATGCATTATTGAGAATGCATCACCGAGCCACTAATGCACCACCGTGATGCATTAGAGTGTTTATTTTTAGCTTACCCGAGAATGTTTCGATCGGCTTTGGCAAGAAATCTTTATTTCGGCCTTGCAGTCGATGGATGTCACTTACTATTCTTATATTTATTTGTAGAAATGCAAATAAAACATATATAAGGAGGAGGTGTTGGTCGAATGTGCATGAGCGGTAATGCACTTATAGCTATGCGATGTAGCTTATACGATGGAGCATACTTGATGCTCATCAACGTGTTTAACTGTAGCTTACCCGAGAATGCTTCGTTTGGCTTTGGAAAGAAATCTTCATTTTCGGCCTTGCAGTCGATGGATGACCCCTACCTTTCTAATATTTGTTTGTAAAAATGCGAATACAACATATATAGGGAGGGAACTTTGTTGGAATGTGCATGAGCGGGAATGCATATATAGATATGCGAAGTAGCCTATACGTTGGAGCATACTTGATGCATAAGCATCAATATGCTGGTAGCTTAGCCGATGAAGCTTGAATTATACGAAAGCATCTTTCGATCGTGTTACGTACTTGATAATGCATATTTGCATAATAAATAGCGATAGTTATGCACAAGATAGTGCATACCTTGCGAAAGCCCTTTGGCCTACACGGACTAGGCTTTGCTTGGTCTTTGGCCTTGCGATGAAGTTAGAATCGAAGTTGGCTTTGCCTTAATAGGCTTAAGTTGCTTGTCCCTTTCGAATTGACCCTCTTATGAACTACGGTCATGCTTGATCCTATCAAGGTACGGGTTGGGTACGTAGGCAGCCTCAATAATGCATTGAGGTGCAGCACCTTGTCGCTCATATCATCTGATTTGGGAGATGATTGCGACATTATGGTAACTCATATCATCTGGCTCGGAAATGCTAAGCAAGAGATGATTGTTGCCACACTTGATGAGGTAGTTGTAATTCCATTTGATGGATTGTTCATACTTCCTTGGAACCGTCGCGGCATGGAATGGCATGTGCCTGGATGTTGCACTCTTGGCAAGAACAAGATAAGTGCAGGCCAGCGCATGGTCGAAGCAAAATTGATGAAGCGAAAGCTTAGGCTTGAAATATCCTAGGTGTTGGTCCAAGCTTGGACAATAAAGCGAAATTATGTGATGCTTGCCAAAGGCATCCCATTAGCTTGTATAGCCTTCAATCCTTGGTATAATGAGGGTAAGTTGGAACGGTATGCTAGTCAAAGACATTCACCATGGGCAATATTGGCCTTGCACCCTTTGTAGGTCAAGGGTGTGTTGGAACGATATGGAGACTGCGATTTGAGTACCATGCTTGCAAAGCATGTTTGGAAAGGCAAATATGCCTGGAACGGTATAAACGTAGCTTGAATGATGTGGGAACTACGTTTCGAGTATAATGCTTACAAGGTAAGCTTGGAAAGCAAAATTTACTTGCACTTTCCAGCGAGAAGTTAGACTTTAAGGTCGGGTTACACTCTTTTAAATCACGCATCGATGAGTTCTGGCCTGCCCAGCGCAATATGCCGGAGGCGGAATTTTCCGGTCCATGACAAATATTGCTATAAATGCCGATTAAGACCTTCCAAATATACGTCCCATACCGCATGCTCTAGGATCAACAAAGGTTAATCGTATATCTATGTGACAGACCGGAAAATTTCCCCTTCTAACGGGTTGAATTTTAACCCATCAATCAAGGTTAAACCCCTGGTGCGCCATTAAAAAATAAAAATAAAAATGATAAAAAAGCAATTATATTAATGCATTTACAAATAGAAATTTTATAAGAAAAGATAGTACACAGCTATTAGTACGCTTAACAGATCACATACATAGTTGAAAATGAGCCAAATATAACACGAGCCAGTAAGAATCAATATCAGCAGTTAGTTGGAAAGCTATAGAAAGAATTTAAAGTATTTTACAAAAACCAAAATGTCACCAGGACCCTTCAAAAGAATTTATCTACATTTAAACCATTTTTGTAACAGTTTGGAAACTTAATAATGCATAAGTAGAAATCCAAGAAATTTTAGCATAAATATAAGATGAAGACTGTGAGTACAGTAAGGTTCAAATAAAGGAGTTTCAAGTAGATATTAGTACATAAATTAAGACATGCCGACAACAGAAGGTTCCGTATGCAGTGTATATAAACGCCCAAAATCAGACCACTGCTTAGATATATTTACACAACAAAATAAGATAAAGACATGGTTCAAAGCAACATGAAACTAGTTATCCCAGATATCCCGTGATATACACATTATAGACACAAGCAAAATACCAACTTTTGCTCAAACGTCTCGTTCCGCAAGCTCTTCCCAAGCTTACTGCCTCAACCTCGCCTCGTACTCTGTGGGAAAACAAAATCAAACAGGGTGAGCCACAGCCCAGTAGGGGTTACGAGATAATATACCGAAAGTTTAAGCAATCGAGATGTAAATCAAACTAAAGAAATGAGCACGCCCAAATTCAGAAGTATATAGCAACAATTCCATATTCATTCGAAACTTTAGAAATGTAATATTCGTTAACCAATGGTGAAAAAGGTCACATAAGCTACTTGTGAAGACCAGTCTTTAATGTTAGGATAGTCGGATATCAGCCTCCGTCCCAGATGGTCTTCCGCGAGTAGCTATTGTAATGGGATGACCCTATGGGCCTAACAAACTCACCTGTAGCCTTCCAAAAACCTTCAAAACATGCTCAATAAATCGATTACGGCAAACACAAGTAAACTCCAAGGTACCGTAGCTCTTAAATCAAATTCCATTAACCCAAATCGTCAAAGTATAAAGAAACGTTGCTGCGCGTGAGACTAGTTTACGGAACACAAGACAAAACCAATTAATCCATACATTGGATCATTTTCACAAACAGTTAATAGGGTATAGTTTAAAGACTCACTTCAAGACTTGAATTAAGATGGAAATTAGGACTTAAATGGCTGCATAACATCCTTAGTTTTCACAAAAATCATTTGTAACATCCAAAATGATGCGCAGTAAAAAAACATGGGACAATGAAGTGATGAATTCGAACCAATTCTCAATGTTTTAGAAAAAAACAGGAAAAACTTAAAGAAGATTTATGGACTAAAACATGTTAAATTCATAGTTAACAAAAATGTCTCAAATCACCGTTTACTCATTTGCATAAATGGAAAATCTTTGATCTTTGAAAATGTTGCACATGCATTATCAGGACACTAAAAAGAAAAATACATCAACACCATAAGGAGGGGAAGAACAAGAAATTCAACTAAAACTTTAACTAATCATAAAGTCATATGAAGCTGCAAATACCCATTTGTTGGTTTGTAGAAATCACAAATTATCAGAGAGAGATATTCAAATCAAACATTCATTTACAGTAGTGATAAACACCATCAAAACCCACAGTTCAAAAAGGAAGAAAACCCCTACTGTGACAGGACACTCACATATAGATATGCGAAGTAGCCACCATCAAGTATGTTCCACTTGGTGTCACAATTTGTCACGGATCGGGAAATTCCGTCTCTGGCGCGTTGCGCTGGGCAGGCCAGAACTCCCCGATGCGTGATTTAATGTAACATCCGCAATTTTTACATGAAGTTTACTCAAGGAGGCGTCATGGCCTGGGTTGAAGCTTAATGTAACACCCGCAATTTTTGCATGAAGCTTACTCAAGGAGGCGTCATGGCCTGGGTTGAAGCTTCATCCTAAGCTTTATAAGCTTAGGATGAAGCTTCAACCCAGGCCATGACGC